>JBBPNA010000509.1:0-18637 GCA_038090555.1 Boletus subcaerulescens | reverse complement strand
TCAGTTACTAGTGAAAGTGTAGTGTCCGGGTTATAGGGGTTAATTGCGGTTATCTGGTGTTCTAGCTATAGGAAAAAGGAGGAAAAATAGGGAAATAATCTGGTGGATAGTAGCGTCTGTTACAGTAATAGTCAGTAAAATTGACATCGGGGGAACTGCAGTAACCACACCATTTCACTACCTGTTCAATGTGAATGATTAGCTGTGGGGGCTTGCGAGTTTGAATGCAACCTAGGGGGCGAAGGCAGACATTGTGCTGGTAGACGAACGGCCGAAGCTTGTGATTCTTGAGAGGGGGCTGGCTGATGAGATTTGGAAGGCTGATGAGATTTGGAAGGCTGTCGAGCAGGCCCAGGAATGGGAGCCTGTTGATGAGAGCGAAGAGACTGTATAGCCAATTGTCGAGGTCCAGACAAAGGACGAGTGAGCGTAGCGGACGTCACAGGGGGCTGAATAGTCTTCGGCTGAGGGTCAGAGGACTGAGCGGATTGGGGGTGCTGTTGAGTGTGGGGTTCACCATCAGCATCATCAGCGAAGCCACTGAAACTGTCATTCACGCTGTCATCAGATGAAGGGAAGTACAACTTCTCCTCCCTCTGAACACCAATGTCGAGGGGTTGCTCATCTGACTCATTGTCAGATGAGGGGAAGCACGCCTTTTCCTTGCCTTTTTGAGTGCGAGTATGGAACAGACATTCCTCCTTCTCATGTTCATCCTCGGCATCAGCATCATCCTTCTCATCATCTTCCTCATCAACCATTTCGTCGACCTGTTCATCATCTTTCTCCGCTTCTTTGTCCTCATCCTCAAAATCAATCTCTGATGGACGAAGCATGCCATCTTGCATCATATCGTCATTGCCACCCTGCTCTACTTCATTCTCTTCACTCAACTTTGACAAGGGACTGGATGGGACGTGATGCTGGGGAGAGGACGGTGTTACGATTTGCCCCTGTATCTTTTTCTTTTCAGCTCTTCATCATTTCCCACTCCTCATAGCCCTTTACTGGGATCTTATCGCCACCTAACCCGCAAACCCTGCCGCTCACAGGATATGCCCTTCCTCTTGTCCTTGTCATTATCTAACTTGACCTTTCCAAGGAGATCTACCATAGTCTCTTTCTGAGCCTTTGTTACTCCGTTCTCCAAGTACGTTCTTACTTGGATTCCCTTGTAACTGGAATACATACCTTATTCCTGGACTCACTTACACCATCGTATGACTATTACTTATGCTTCTCTCATATGATATTTACTTAGTTCCCCTTCGTTGTACTAGAGCTAGTTACTATATACCTACTCTTGTACCTTTGACCTTGGATATCATTGGAATCTACTCCATTGACTTCACCTCTCGACTCTAAGACTCGTCGCTAGCACTTGACTAGTTCCTTGTCCCTTGAACCTTCGACCTCCTAGATCACTACTAGCTCTAGACTAGTAGTGACACCCTACTCTAAAGGACCTCGTACTGCCGTAAAGAGTACGCTCTCTTCGAAACCTTGTTTGCTTGAATCTTCCAAGGCTACGTTCGTCCCCACCTGGGCCAAACGTAACAAAAGATCTAAGCTCTATATCCCGTGGCTACCACTGCTGTAGTACCGCATCACCATTGCTCACCAGACCCCTCAACTCCCACGACGCCTGTGGGACCTTGCCCACCAAGAACCCTCCATATCCTCAGAATCCTCGGAACCCTCTGACGAAGAACAGAGTACCCCTGACCCAGATCTCGATATCGAGATTAACCCCGACGACAATGAAATCCTAGACCTTTCCCACCAACTATCCGCCACCCTCTCCATCCCTCAAATCCCTACTCCTCCCTCTCCTACCCCCACGGCTCTTACTGGACGTATCTTCAGGAACCCCCTTCCCCCAGTACCACCTCGACCCTCTCTACCCCCTAGAAATCCCATGTCTTCAAAAACCACGGAACTCTGCCTCGGAGCTTCTGAACCCTTCGATGGATCCGCTGACACTGCCAACCAATGGCTGAACACTGTCCACTTCTACCTCACGGTAAACTTGACCATCTACGACACTGATGCTAAACAGATTGCTTTCGCCCTCTCCCACATGACCAAAGGTTCTGCCCTTGTCTGGGCAAATACCTTTCGGCAATCTGCTATAAGCACCTCTTCAATCAACTTTGGAACCTTCGTCAACTTCTGCTCCGCCTTCAAGAAGACATTCGAACTTAAAGATACCGTCGCCAATGCGGTCTCTTGGCTCACCACCCAAAGAAGAAAGGAGAGTACTCCCCCTCTCTCGCCACCTATACCGCCGAGTTCAAAAGCAACGTCACCTTGTCTGGCATCACTGATGCCAATGTCCTCATCAGCTTCTATTCAGCTGGTATCCCAGAACCCTTGATGAGGCGCATCTATTCCATGGACACACCCCCTACCTCCATCGACACCTGGTACGAAAAAGCAGCTCAATTCCAATCCCAATACCAGTGAGCCCAAGAAATTGGTCGCCTTCGTTCTGAAGGCGCTACCAACCCCTACCGAGCTTACCATTCGTCCCCAACCTCTTTCCCCTCATCTTCTGCTAAAGACCCTAATGCCATGAATGTAGATGTTGTCCGCATTGGGAAGCTCACTTCCGAAGAACGAAAGAAGTGCATCGAAAAGGGATTATGTTTTCGCTGCCGAAAAGGAGGACATATGAGCAACAACTGCCCTAACTTCCCCTCGAAAGGGCCTAAGGACAAGTCCGTCCAGAAGGTGACCAAAGAAGAACCAAAAGACACCCTCCCCAGTCTCATGGAATTGAAGATGACGATGATGATGAAGATGCAACCGTTAGGAAGGTTGCTTTCTCCTGGGATTTTTGAAAAGGAGGACTCGTTCGACGCAAGTTCCTCCTCCCTCTCTTACATGCGCTCCTGTACTAGTATCTCAGTCGTCCAAAGGAATGAAACTCCCCCTTCAACTGATAGATCTGGAGCGCATCTCCAAAGTCGTTGAAACTCATGCCCTAATTGATAGCGGTGCCAACATGCATGTCCTGCATTGACTGGCACTTCACCAAGAAACACCATCTTCCCCTGAAACGTCTCCCTGAACCCGTCATAGTCAAAAACGTGGACCAATCCGATAACAAGAAGGGATCGATCAAATTCACTACCACACTATTTATCAACCTTGAAGGAATCCTCCACAAGGTCCTATTCTATGTCATGCACTGTGGCAATGAAAACGTCATCCTAGGACTCCCCTGGCTCACCAAAGCCAACCCCACTATCGACTGGTCTCGACAGACCATCTCCATCCCTGAAAACTCCGACGAATCGTCTGAACTATACCACTCTCAGACCAGGAATCCCTTCCTGAAACCCACTGAAACCCCTCCTTGTCCTCCTCGCCCCCCCCCCCCGCCACCTGAACGTTCATGCTGTCTACGACTCTAGACTCTATGACTACCTAAAAGTGGAAACCGAATCCCAATTCTGCGCCCGTGCCAAAGAAGCCTACTCCATAAACTGAATCATCCGTTTCGGCTCTCGCTTTCCCCCTCTTGGATCCCCGGTCATAGCCAAATTGACCAATGCCACCAAACTGGCCATGGCGGCCGAGAAGGCCAAACCCAAGGTTGCTCTTCCCCCAGAATACCAAGAATTCTCCTCCATCTTTGACCAGAAATCTGCAGAACACCTTCCCCCATCCAGACCCTATGACCATGAGATCAATCTAGACGAATCCTTTACCCCAAAAGTCAGAAAAATCTACCCCCTCTCCCCCGAAGAACACAAGACAACCAAAGTCTTCCTTGATGAAAACCTCAAATCTGGAAAGATCTGCCCTTCCAACTCCCCCCAAGCTGCTCCATTCTTTTTTGTCAACAAGAAAGATGGGAAGC
The DNA here is from genome assembly GCA_038090555.1 of Boletus subcaerulescens. Lineage (NCBI taxonomy): Eukaryota > Fungi > Basidiomycota > Agaricomycetes > Boletales > Boletaceae > Boletus > Boletus subcaerulescens. The sequence goes on along the minus strand of JBBPNA010000509.1, from coordinate 14,769 downwards.
TATGCCCCTGCCAAGACTACAGGTACCTTAACAAACACACTATCTGAGACGCCTACCCCCTTCCCCTCATCTCCAACCTCATCAATAAGCTCAAGGGAGCAAAGCTCTTCACTAAATTCGATGTACAATGGGGCTACAATAACGTCTGAATCAAAGATGGCCACCAATGGAAAGCCACCTTCATCACCCACAAAGGACTCTTCAAACCAATGGTCATGTTCTTCGGATTAAACAACTCCCCTGCTACGTTCCAAAGGTTCATGAATGACTCGTTCCGAGACATGATCGCTGAAGGATGGTTAGTCATCTATATGGACGACCTCCTTATCTTCTCCCCTGATGAGAAAACTCACACAGAATGAATCAAACGAGTTCTCCAGAGAATGAAGGAACTAGATCTCCATCTCAAACTGGAGAAGTGTACCTTCGCCGCCACTGAGGTAGAATACCTTGGAATGGTCGTGAAACCCGGTCAGCTCGCCATGGATCCTGTAAAACTTGAAGGGATTGCCAAATGGCCCACTCCAACCAAGGTTAAAGAAGTCCGCTCCTTCCTAGGATTCGCCAACTTCTACCGTTGCTTCATCCCTGATTACTCCACCGTTGCCTGCCCACTCATCGATATGACCAAAAAGAACGCTGGTTGGCAATGGACTTCCACCTGTCAACAATCCTTCGACTCCTTGAAGGATCTATTCTTGTCCAAACCCATCCTCTATCTCCCCAATCCCTCTGCTCCATTTGCCATTGCCACCGATGCCTCAAAGAATGCCTCCGGTGCCATCCTCCTGCAAACTGACTCCAACGGCGATTGGCATCCTTGCTCCTACCTTTCCACCTCGTTCTCCCCTGCAGAACGAAATTATGACATCTACGACAGAGAACTCCTCGCTATCATCCGTGCCCTGAAAACATGGAGACACTATCTCCACGGATCCCCTTTCCCCGTCCAAGTGTTCACTGATCACAAAAACCTCACTTACTTCCAACAAGCCCAGAATCTCAACCGTCGCCAAGCGAGATGGCTCCTAGATCTTGCTGACTTCGACCTTAAAATGGTTCATGTTCCTGGGAGACTCTTGGCTGGTCCTGATGCTCTCTCTCGCTGCCCCGACCTCTTTCCCGACAAACCAGATAACACTGGAACCGTCCTCCTCCCTGATTCTCTCTTTGTTTGAGTCATTGACTCTGCATTACATCGGAAGGTCTCATCTTCCTCCAAGGATGATCCCCTCGTTCTGAATGCTCTGCAAGCCCTTGACGGAACAATTCCTCCGGCTTTCCACTCTCGCCTATCTGACTGGGCCTTCACAGATGGAGTTCTCACCTATCAGAATCGCACCTACGTACCACCGGATAATTCACTTCACCGCTCTATCGTCTCTAGATGCCACGATCATGAATCTGCTGGTCACCCCGGCTACCTTAAGACCAGGCAACTTGTCTCCGCTGAATTCTGGTGGCCGGGACTCGCCCAATTCGTCAGGAAGTATGTAGAAGGCTGTTCCTCTTGCCAACAGGCCAAAACGAACACTCATCCCACGGTCCCCTCCACGTCACCAATTCCCTCCTCTGCCTCCCATCCCTTCCAACAGATCTCTTGCGATCTTATCACCGACCTACCCCAATCCAATGGCTTTGACTCACTCTTAGTAATCGTCGACCACGGACTTACCAAAGGAGTAATCCTTTGTCCCACCAAGAAATTGGTCACCGCCCAGGGAATTGCCACCCTCTTCTTCCACAAGGTTTATCGCCGCTTCGGTCTCTATGACAAGATCATCTCCAACTGCAGACCGCAGTTCGCTTCGGCCTTCGCAAGAGAACTTGGGAAGCTTCTGAACTACGACCTCACCCTCTCCACTGCCTATCATCCTCAGACTGATGGAGAGACCAAAAGAGTAAACCAAGAAGTGGAGACTTATCTCCAAATCTATTGCAGGAACAATCCAACTTCTTGGACCGACCATATTGTACACGCCGAATTCGCACACAATCACCGTCCCCACTCTGTCACCGGCAAATCCCCATTCTTTCTCATGATAGGCTATGAACCCCGTGCCTTACCTTCTCTCCTCCCTGATTCCCCTCTCCCGGCCATCAAAACCCACATCAAAACCCTCACTGCCGCCCAAGACGAAGTGTTAGCTGCTCATGAACTCGCCTGCCAAGTCATGAAAGCTCGAGGAAATCAAGGCTTCGTCCCTTTTGCCAAGGGAGATAAGGTATGGCTAGAAGCCCGAAATCTGAAACGCCGCTCCGCCACTCCCAAATTTGATCCCAAAAGAGAAGGACCCTTCGTCATCGTCAAAGTCCTATCTCCACTCACTTACCAACTCTGCCTGCCAAAGACTTGGAAAATTCATCTGGTCTTCCATGCTTCCCTGTTATCTCCCTATCGCGAAAACAGCGTACACGGCCCGAACTTCCCTTCTCCACCACCAGAACTTATCCAGGGAGAAGAAGAATATGAAATTAAGAAGATTCTACACCACCACGGACCCCCTTCTCGCCGCATGTACTTAATCTGATGGAAAGGATACTCTGTCGAAGAAGACTCATGGATCCCTGAGCTGAATCTGAAAAATGTAAAGTCCGCTTTGAAAGAGTATAAAAAACTCCACCCCTCCGTCTTTTCCCCATAGCTCCTCCATCACAAAAAAACATGTCTTCCCTATAAACCTCGCTTACCTCTGAATCTTCTGTCAACTGTTGCCTACGAGTTGGGATGTCATCCCTGAAATGACCGCTCCACGAATCAGGCACTCTCCCCTGCTGGAAAAGACTCTATGGCCGCCCCAGTTGATCCCTCGTCCCTCATTGGGAAGACGTCCTATCCTTGTCCTCATGACCCCTGATCTCATGATCATCGCTTGATTACCCATCATCACCACCCTCCTTTCCCCCACTGCGCTCTGATCTCTTTGATCGCTGCCTGATCCTCCCGATCAACACCCTCCTTGACACCCTCTCTCGCCCCTTCGCAAACCCACCTCCCCCTGTGACCCTAGAATGTAGCTCCTCTGTCCTTTCCTCTCCCCACCAACCCCCACCGACGAGCCTTTCTAGTCTTTCGTCAGAGACTTAGAACCCTAGTACCGGGGTAATGTTACGATTTGCCCCTGTATCTTTTCTTTTCAGCTCTTCGTCATTTCCCACTCCTCATAGCTCTTTACCGGGGTCTTATCGCCACCTAACCCGCAAACCCTGCCGCCCACAGGATATGCCCTTCCTCTTGTCCTTGTCTTTATCTAACTTGACCTTTCCAAGGAGATCTACCATAGTCTCTTTCTGAGCCTTTGTTACTCCGTTCTCCAAGTACGTTCTTACTTGGATTCCCTCGTAACTGGAATACATACCTTATTCCTGGACTCACTTACACCATCGTATGACTATTACTTATGCTTCTCTCATATGATATTTACTTAGTTCCCCTTCGTTGTACTAGAGCTAGTTACTACATACCTACTCTTGTACCTTTGACCTTGGATATCATTGAAATCTACTCCATTGACTTCACCTCTCGACTCTAAGACTCGTCGCTAGCACTTGACTAGCTCCTTGTCCCTTGAACCTTCGACCTCCTAGATCACTACTAGCTCTAGACTAGTAGTGACGCCCTACTCTAAAGGACCTCGTACTGCCGTAAAGAGTACGCTTTCTTCGAAACCTTGTTTGCTTGAATCTTCCAAGGCTACGTTCGTCCCCACCCGAGCCAAACGTAACAGACGGTAGTTGCTGAGATGCGGCCCGGGTGATACTTGGAGCAGGTTTGCACCAACTTGTATCCTTAGACTTTGAACGTTTTTGGTGAAACGCGGCTAGACTCTGTGAGCCAACGAAAGTGGGTGCCAGTGGTGAATTGAGCTGAAAACCGAAACAGCTTCCCACAGCTCCTTTGGAGAAAGATGGCACTGAAATTGGTATGCCATGTCGCTTTTTGGAAGACCTGGGCACAGGAGTCGATACCTAGAACGAAAAATGTTTGACTGAGATTGTACTTGAGAAACGAAAGAGCTTACTTCAAAAGCAACCTTGGTATGCTTCTGCTTTCGGCATGGAGCTGGTGCCATGGGATTGATCGGCTCATCATTGGAAACAATGACCTTTCGCTTGGGACACTTGGACGATCCATCAATAACTTGAACAACCTTCTCCAATTGTTTCAGTTGTCCACCTGTACTGGCATTGACCTGTGTAGTTCAGTGCCGCTTGGGTTCTATGGAGTCTCCCTGTGCAACAGTAGGCTTCGTCGAACGAGTTTCACTGGAAGCAAGTGATTCTTTCTGCTTGGTGCGAGCTGGGGGGTGTTGCTTTGGGGGCATGGTGAAAACACCTAGCGAGGAGGAGGACAACCATTGCCAGTAATTTAAATGGTACTACGGCATGGCAGAACATTGTGGCAATTGTATGTGTTGCTTGTGTCCGCGCTGTGTGGTCACCTGACCTGCTGGGCTCGATCAATCAATTGATTGGCAGCAGATACAGCAGCCTTTTGCTATGGTCCTCCAAGCCCAGATAGTAGTAGTCATACAAAGTGAACTCGAATGTCGATGCCGCCTTTTACTCCTGCTCTCAATCCTCACTGCTCACTTAATGTATCAGTCACGGTGGGCCCCATTCCTGAGCAGTCGGAAAATGAGCCTTGAGTCGCTGGAGGAGACAAGGGCAGCAAAGGTGACTGATGCATGTAGCTTGGTCCTGTGAAGGGCATATGCTAACTTGACAGTAGAATTATTTGATGAAGACAGGGGATACTCGGGACAGGCAAAGAGGTGAGTGATAAAACATGTGCATAACTTTGAGGTTTACTTGTGGCCGTGAAAGGCTTCTTGCCTGCTCGAAGTGGGCTGTGTCGAGGGGGGCTTGACTGATGGTGCCTGGATGGCAGGGTAAGAAAAGTGGGAATACAGCATGGCGATATCATTCCACGGTGCGGGTTGACCTTTGTTTTCACCACTGGTGGGGGCAGCAGACCTAAATATCCTCGATTGATCCATCTGAATGGGGGAGGCCACTACACCAGTAGACGGTCGGCAGATAGTTCAAATGCATTGACTGTAGCGCAGGGGAGGTGTAACGAGGGGGGAAGGGGTGGTTGGCATGTGAATCAATGGTCAAATTACCTCATTTCAGAGGGTAGTTGTTGATGGCACCACCGCAGCACAGGGGAGGTCAGCTATTGATGGCAAGGAACGAGCGCAGCATCAGACCGCGATCACGCTGATCAAAACATCCCTCTCCCTCTTGGACCCCATCCACGTCATCACCACCCTCCTTTACCATGAAGTCAGCACGATTGACCTAACACCCGTGCTTGTCAATGAAGACTCATGGAAGGAACTTGCCCCGTACATACACGCATCAAGTGCCTGCCTATGGCTCTGTCGTCCTACTCAATGACCCTTGCTGGAACTGAGGTTTCAGGCGTCACAGGATGAGTGCGAATGGAAATGGCCCAACAGCCGCTTTGGGCACGAGTTTTTCAGCTTAAATGGTAAAGGGTTGGGAAGGTTGACGATGGGGGTGACACAAAGAGGTTGGTCTTGTCTCACAAAGGACTTGAATCCCGTAGCATAGATCCATGGTGATATAGTCAGGATCAAATGATTTGACCTGGCCTTGAACAGCACAGAGAGGAGAAGATGACAGCGGATCATTTCCACCCCCTAGCATGGTTGCATGAGATATTCTTGAGCGGACTCCAGAGGGAGGGGCCCCTCAGAGATAAGGGTATGCGCGAGAATCGAGGTGGAAAGCAGAGAGGGAAATGGATCCGAGGGCAAGGAGAACTTGAAGGACATTGACATTGCCTGTTTTGACAATGCTGTGGGAACAGGGTGAGACAGAGCTCGTGGAATTGTGGATCAAGGAAAAATACTAACAGTGAGACCATGGGCCTTTCCCCTTGATCCTAAGGACAGTGATGTTTTGCCGGCAGGTTCAGTGGCGTCATCTGACTGCGATTTCCAGTCAGAGTAGGCTGAGTTGGGGATGGGAATCATGGGTGCGTTGAGCGATGTGCAGCTCTTAGTGTTGATGCCATGTCAATTGGGCATGCACTGTGGTACTCAGGCTGAGTGTTCAGCACTTGAAGAGTGTGGGCAACCTCAAGCAGCATTGCCGGCCCATGGCAATTTGTGACTTTGGCAATACCCAACAATGCCCAACTGTCGCAAGTGTCTCAAACATTTCCCGACCGCAGAAGGGGTGACATGGCACCATTCCCAACCTCTTACTGCCTGCAATAACTGGGACACAGTGGTCGTATCGGCTGCTCTTTCAAGTGACGAGGAAGACGATCCTGTTCTATCCCGTCCACCATCTCCACCATTTCAAGCTTTTGTGTTCAATCCTGATCCAGGCTGGGGGTTCCATGATCAGGACAGTGATTTCAATCTACCTGAAGAACATGACAATCAACCCCCTGACCCCAAACCCCCTGCCCTGTTTATGAGGGCAGACTTACAAGGGCGTGTGATGGTTGTTTTCAACAATGCCGCCAAGATTTATGGCATAGGGGATACATTTCTTACTCAGTTCGACATGGATCCATACTCCCATCTCCGACAGGATAATATTTTCTATCCATTCACTGATCTCGCTGATTGGAGGATGGCAAATTACTTGTTGACATCGAAATCCAGCATGAGCGCTCTTGACAAGTTACTCTCACTAGCTGTGGTAAGTTTAAATCCAACTACCCAAATTCATATTAACATGTCCATCCAGGCGAAGAAGATGCCGCTATCTTTTTGGACAGCAAAAGAATTGCGTTCTCGGGCAGAAATCCTTCCATTGGGTCCATGTTGAAACGACCAGAACCCACCTAAGGGTCTAGCGTTTGTAGTCGCAAGAGTACTAGTGAGGATGTTCTGGGAAAACTCCAAGAGAACAAGACTGGAGAGTCTTGTGCTACTTGGCTATAGTATTTATACTACTAGTACATGCGCACAGACCGTGCAGTGCTTATCTACAGATACTATACTTGTATTACTAGGTCTGAGACTGGGGAACATGAGGCAACATGAGTTGCGTGTTTATTGGAGGATAAGCATACCTGTGCGGGCATGTGTTGGATAGGGGGCATGAGGCGTGCATGAGGCGCGTCGCATGTTAATCTAGAGCGCATTACTGCAAGATCAATATTGTGAGAGAAAGTTGGGCTTTGTGGGAAAGTAAGCGAGTGAGCGAACATAGGGGCTAATAGAGTATTCGGTGAATTGTGAGTGAATGAGCGTCTGGAAAAATAAGGAAAAATAGGGGAAAAATAGGGGCGTTTGTAACAATTCATCTTGCATCAGCGATGCAGTTCTTTGGGTTCCGTTCTGTGATTGGGACAGTGTGGGCGGTGGATGATGCAGAGACGAACAAGGTCACATCGACATTTTATAAGCATACGATGGACGAATCTGGTTCTCTGGATCATACCCGTGCTGCGTTCGCGCTGAACAAGGCGATGAAATTGGTCGATGTACCGCTCGAGCAATGGATTCTGTACATCCATCTTGATGCATAGTTTTGTTGTGTCCTGGTTCATCCTAGCTACTTGCTGTGTTCAATCGCCATCAGATGTTATCCGCTGTTTTTAGTGCAATACAGGAATATGACCCTGTACGAGCGTACACCCCACAGTCCAACTGATAAAATGCGTTTGAATGCACCCCAAGTGCCAGGCAATCCTGATGGTTCTTATCAGCACCTGCTGTCCAGCATTCCATTGCTGATGCGGTTACTTCCCCTCACGTCGATTCATCCTCGAGCCCAATGATCTGCCTCAACAAATTCACCTGTCTGAACAGCCGTTCCCTCCCCAGCACCACACCTCCTGTGACATACTTGCCTCACGCACTCTCTGCACATATCTTGTCGCACAGCGCACTGCACGCCCGGACGAGTTGCCTCAATGCACCCCCGATGCACCTGACCGGCGAGCAAGGCGGAAGAGAGCGGGAAATCAGCGGGGATGCACTCCACAGCAGTGATCAGGTGGTCCATGGCTTGATCACTGGGGCGTAGCCTCGGCTGGCGATCATGCAAGTTGAGGACACGACTGGTGGGGACGTAGTCCGGATAAAAGGGCGACAGCAGTCCAATGGGGCTGTGATTTTTTATAACTTATATAACTTCACATCTTGAAGGACATGACTGGTGGGGACATAGTCCGGCAGCAGCAGTCGGTCGGCGAGATGAAGGGATGACAGCGGTCCAATGAGACTCGCAGCCTGAAGGACACAGCTGGCGGGATGCAGTCCGGCAGCAGCAGTCGGCCGGCGAGATAAAGGGACGAGGGCAGTCCAATGGGACTCGCAGCTTGAAGGACGGGACGTAGTCCGGCAGCAGCAGTCGGTCGGCGAGATGAAAACTCGAGCGTGAGCTGCGCTACTCGATGAGCCAGCGAGTGCAGGAGGGGGCGCAAAATAAAGGCGCGCTGCACCACTTTTCCTGGCGGCGCTTCACTCACGCCTCGTTACGCAACAAAGCTTCCACTAACCAACTGTCAAAGCAGCTCATCCCATGTTGCAACAGTCACTGGTCGATCGCTGCCCTGTATCCATACCCGGCCCTTGAACCACCGATCCATGTGGCGGTGTCCGGATCATTCCAGCGGACCAAAGTTCCATAGAGGCCGCTCCCAGAAACCCACAAACTCTTCGACCGCTTCTGTCTTTGACCACGCGACCACCTCCCATCTTGCTCTGGTTGGCAAAGAGACCCTATGGTGCGGTGGGGTCAAGAGCCAGTGTAGCTGAATAAAAACTAATAAGGGATGGCATCACACACCTGCATGATGCTGTCGCGGTGTGCACTCAGCTGCTGGTGAGCAGCCCAGTGTGAGCCCGTGCCAAAGTCCACCTCCACTGTCACAACTTGCCTCTGCTGCAAGGGCAGTGAAGAAAAAAAAAAGAAAGGGGGTGGGTGGTGGGGCAAGCAGGTTGCGGGGTCTCAACCGCTAACGGGCACGTCCAGCAGGAGGCCGCGCCGCAGCCTACTGCCATGAAAAAAAGAAGGCGGCAGGTGAACAACGCCGGTGGAGTGTAAGCGCGAGCTCACGGAAGCCCAGACAGCAGTGCTCACTCAGGGGCAATGTTTTCAAACTTTGAGTCTTCGGCAGGTTGTCACGGTGTAACTAGGCCGTTATTATTTGGCTGACCCCCGTCACCACTTCGGCCGAATGATGGTGGAGGAGGAGAAAGGCAGAAAGAACTGCCACCACTACATAAAAAAGACCCCATTTTTGTTATTTTACATCACACATATCAGTTTATGCACTATACCTATGAAGTTCAACGAGCAAAAAAGGTGGAGTGTTTCTTGAGGTTGTGCGGTTTTGTCTGATTGGCCTGTGTCATGCAGGTTGTGACTCGCCAAGTACATGCCGAATCGGAGTTTCAATCACGTGCTGGACGCGCGACACGATCACTCTTCAACTCAAAGTTGTGCGTCGAAGGACGCGTCGCTGGCAACGGTGGACCGTCGAAGGCTGCAAGCTTCCACCAACTATGAGAGCTCGCTGTCCAGCAACTCCGTAATTGGACTCACAGGGCCATCAACGCGGCTGCAACAGTTACATAATCTGATTTCTTCACAGATGATCCGAGTGTAACACCGCAGCGTCACTGCCAAACATGTTTACGGGCGGTCACTCAATGAATGGAAAGCTCTCGGCGCATTGCAGACAGCATCCGTGCTACGCTCATGGACTACAACCGTACGTTCTCTCGTTCCTCGGCATATGATGCTGTTTTCTAATTTTGTGCAAGTGGTCTAGCGCAGTGACCAACATTCCAATCCAAACCCAAGGGACTTCATCACGCACAGTGCGTTCATCTCTATCTGTCTTACCTTGCCAAGAATCTCTTTCATGACGCCAGCAAGCACTTTGACAGGGGCAGATGCAAACATCGTGTTGTGTGTACCCGCCAAGACCTTCATGTCTAAGGTTTTGACACTGTAATCCCAGCCATTGTGATCGTCGGCGCCAGTGTCAAAGTCGCTGGCGTTAGCAATGCAGTACCGCGAACGATCCTTGAGAACGACGAACATCGTCCGCCTGTTGTAATGCGGTGGCTCAGAGTCAAACATCGAGTTGGGGTTCTATCGGATCTTGGTGCACAGCTTGTTCTTCCACTTCTCACCAATGTGTGGGAAGTTGGAAGAGATAAATGTCGATCGAACATTACGTCCACCCCGGTGAGCTTGTCTGCCATGGCAAATTGCCACCTGTCCGCCGAAGGAATAACCGGAATTGATATAGGGTGTCGCTGAGGGCACACATCTCGTTAGGCGTGTCCAATACGCATGCCTGGCATTGCCAGTCCTGTAATATCGTGCAGGATGAAGACGTGAGGCTGAACACCTTTCTTCTTGACGGAAAGGGATTCGATGAGGTAGTTGGTGCATCCTTGGCTTCCATGATTGCGCGCAAGTCTTGTCCCATAGCGTCAACGATCAGGTTGCCCAACTCCCGGGTAGTAGTCCTAGCGAGTAATCAGAGGAGATATAACCGACTGGTTCTGTGACAACTCACCTCAAGTAAATGTGGTTCAAATTGATGATCCAACGGCCCAAAGGCACCTCTGGCCTTGAGAATAGCGAGAACGCTGACAATTTGACTGATGCCATGGTCGAAGCACAAGGCAACGACATCGCCTACGTGCACTCCCTGCTGGATCGGAGACTTTTGACACGGTTCGCCATGCTGTCAGCTCCTTGTACATCACGGCCTTAGCTTCGAACTCGACGGCTGTGAACCGTGGTGTCCTCTTGGTCCGTTCTTCAACCAAGCGGGGAGGCAGACCTCCTTTACGGCCACTTCGGTTGTTGAAGAAAGCTCTTTGACGAGCCGCTCGTGCTCGAGTTCGCTGACAACAAAAATCTTGCTCTCGGGGTTCTTTGTTTCCACGAGCAAGTGAAATGTACATGTCCAAGAATTGGTGTGCTGCGTCCTCCGTGAAGAGGTGGCTGTTGAACCGAAAAATGGCATGTCCATTGCTTGGATGTACAATGAGCAAGAACTCATACTTTTTCTCTCCATTCGGGAACGAGACAGCGGACTTGACGGCAATCTGATTGAAATCGAGCTAGGAGATGGTTTTCATGTTCATTCCTCCCAGAGCGAACAGGTGCTTGAAGTATCCATGGCCACTGGAAGATTTTCCAAGACCAACGAGGTCCTCATACATCACTTCGTCCCGCTCCAAGCATGTGATAAGCAAGGTCTTGAACTCCTCCAGGTACTCCTCAAACGTCTGCGTCTCATCAATGACAGTCTGGATTGGCAACATGTTAGCGAAGAACCCCGAGGACAGTGGTCAACATTGGTAGGTTACGCTGTGTAACAGCAGATCCAATAACGAAGAGTACTTGTGAAGCAGGACATTGTAGGCCGCGAAGAAGCCTGCGGATGGCGTGGCAGCGACGGATGTGATCACCATCAGGTGTTGTTCGAGAGGACCAACACCAACCTTCGCCTCAATTTGTGTCACTGGAGCTCGTCACAATGCTCGGTCGTCTTCAAGCATAGCCAGTCGCTGAAATCAGAGTAGTAGATGGCAACATCCGGTAAACTGTCAGGATCTTCCGGATAGATCTTGAACATCTCATAAAAGCAGACGCTGAAAGAAGCTTCATTGATGATGATGTGGCGCATGACAATCCCATGCGTTCTCACCAAGTCAAACGCAGTAGCGATGATGAGGCAAGTGATCGACTTCGAAGTGGGCTTCGTTGTTGCATGCAAGACGTATTTCATAGGCTTTGGTAGCGGAATCGGGCTTTCCGGACAGGTCAACGAGAGTTGCCTTGAAGTTGGTGTGAGGGTATCGTTTGTTCAAGTTTGCCTAGCTCCTCGTTCCAGGCCAGAGTGCACCGTGGCGCCGGACAACCTCCCCTATAGCGTCCCCCATGCGATCAACATCGATGGGTGTCTCTGAAGAGATGGCGGCAAAGTAGCCCTCGTGAGCGCCCCACTGACTGGCACAGCAATGAGACATATTGGAGTTGATCTTGTTGACAGCCTGTTTGCGAGCGTTGTCATGTTCACACTAGACTCAAATATTAGGTGAAAATTGCATCGTTGAATTGGATTGCACATGCCTGGGCCAACCAATGTGGTATTGATGAGGAGATGCACCGGACATGTAGGGTTCATCGCAGGCAAGACGGTCGTCGAGGTAGGAACGAGAGCGCGTCCATACCATCATCCGTCGCCAAACCCTCGCTGCCTCCGTTACTCACCCCAGTCTTGGCCATCATCTCATTCAGAGTGCCAATCGTCATGGAGGCTGACTTGGGTGCAGGTAGCGTCGGGATCATTAGAAGAGGATTTGTGTGAAGATATTGAGACAGTGCGTGAGGAATTGATGAAGGGCTGGGAGGCATGGCCCAAAAGCAGAGCCGAAATGGCGGGAAGGAGGAACGTCAGCAATGCAGCAGTAAAGTGCTTGATGTCCGGGATGTGAGAGGACGCAGCGCCAGTGGTCTCGTCGGATTGGAAGTGAACACATGAGCCAAACGGTGAGAGGTGCTCGGATCGGCGAATGGCATCGAGTATGACGTTGAATTGAGAAAGGCACGCCAAACGTCAGTGACAAGCGTCGCAAAAGTCGTCAATCACGGCAATGTTGGAGGTCAGAATACCGAAGGCACTCAATAGCTTTCCGACTTTGACCTTGCTTCCGACAGTGACAGACACCTTGGCATCCTCAGGCCAGCTAGCTGGTCATTCGTGGGGAGTAAATCAGAACGGGTCTTCGTAAACGGCCCACGAGCTAGAAATTTCAAGTTCTTGTAGTTTGGCAGAAGCCATTCCTTGAAAACTTTGACCTATTCAAAACAAGGAGCATGGATGACGATGTGACAGCTATCATGTAAAGCCGATAAAAACACACCTCTGAATACGAGGGGAAAAACGGCTCGAATCTCGCGCCTAATCTCTTTCTCACAGATGTCTCCAGGCGTTTCGTGTGCACGAGCGCCGTATAGAATCAGCTTGCGCTGGTGTGATAATGCAGAAGTGATGTTGTGGAGTGGTATCCAACGTAAGAACTCGCGATGCTTCGACGCCAACCGGGATGGCTGTTACAAGCGGTCAGAAACAGGTACAGTAATGGTTATAACGGTTTACCTCGGAACATGAAAGGCCAGGCTCACTGCATGCAACGACCCTTTGGATATAAGCTGCATAGTCAAACAGGCTATCTTTGACAAGCTTTCCGGAAAGAGCCGAGACAGATCTGAGGTTAGCGCTGTCAGCGGCCGCATCGCTTGTGTCAAGCCAGTCAAATAGGTAATCGTGCAGAGTCGCGCAGGAGAGCGAGCTCAAAAACATACACAAAGAACTGCGGAGACGGAAGCTGGAGTGAAATGTGCAAGTGGTCCATTGAGGAAAACTTATGGAAAGAAGCATTCAAGTGTCTTGCAAGAGGCTTGATGGGAGGGTTGCACGAGGTCGTTTCATGTGTCGACCGAGGCTGGAGTGGGTGCGCGAGTGGTCCCGTTGAGCCTCGCGCAAGGCGCATGGGCGCTGGGCGGGCCTCCTAGTGTGGTTTCGTGGACTATGGAGGACCTGGAAATGAGTGGATGGGTCTACGTGACGCGTTTTTGTGGAGGGAAGTAAGTGATCTGCCAGAGTGTGGGAACTTCATACAATGTGCTGCCAAGGTGGATAAACGCGAACGAAATTTACTAGACCGTCTATCGACGGTTTGCCTCTCAACGCAGCAACCTCATAGACGGGTTGGGTCTGAGACTACAGGCCGGTGCGCGCGTTGCATTTTGGAAGGGCATGAGTGGCAAGCGACTCGTGCAAGGCAGACTCAGAGTCGCTCTCGTTTGGAAGACAAACACGGGCATAGCCGTCCATGGCACTATAGCCAGTCCGCTCAACGAATTGACCGATCACGTTCAAAGCCACACGAATCGTGTCAAGATTCGTGTCGTCTTTTTTGACAACGAGGTCGAATTGTGCATTCTTTCCCAGTTGAGGACTGGATATTCTTCACCTGGCGACATCAAGGTACTTGTTGAGTCGCCAGTCCTATTTGAAGCAATCCGTCTGTTCCTAGAGGCCCTCAAAGCAGAGCCCGAGAATATACCCTTCTCCCGTTATCTCGTCTTTCACCCATCCGGCTACCTGAACACCTGTACAATTGACCCCCCCAAGTATGTGCTACTTCCAGGCTTCAACTTCCAGTTGTCGTCCCTGTTTGATCGAGAAGCAGAGGTAGATGACCTAAGAATGAGTGTAGGTGATAAGAGTACGGTCAACCATGCCCATGCAGAGCTGCGTCGGGCTAGTTGCCTTGATCCCAGTCAGGCTGACGCCATCATCGCCACATTGTCAAATGAGCTTGCGTTGATTCAGAGGTGAGTCAAGTGTCATCCTAATACCATTTCTGTTGTTGACATTGTGTCCAGACCATATGGAACTGGAAAGGTGATATTCCTTCCCGACGACAGAATTAATGTGCAGATGCTGATGGCGTGGTTTTAGAGCTGAAAATTCTGCTTGCATGCATTCAGGCAAAATAGTGGGTTGTGCATATTCAAAGACTAAAAGGCAACATTTACAGGCCAGCAAGCAAGAAGAGGCTATAGCAGAAGCTGTCAATATACTACAAGAACAAATGTCAAAACCCGAAGGAACCCAACAGAGCATAAGAAATATTTGCAGCACTGTCCAAGAAAGGAATTCTACAATCGTGAGGCCCGGCTGAAGATGGAGGTGATCGGTTTGCATGCAGCTGGTGAGTACAGAAGAGAGTT
>JBBPNA010000508.1:0-18655 GCA_038090555.1 Boletus subcaerulescens | reverse complement strand
TCTGATATTGATCTATTCTGATGACTTACAGGTAAAAAAAGGGCACGCGCTGATCTGAAAGAGCAACCACGAGGCGCTGTTAAGGGTAAGTGCACACACAATCTAATAGATGGATTTATTGATGTACGGGTACAGGTCTAAAATCCCAATTCCCCGACACTACTAATGCGCAGGACATTGAGGTCATTGACCTTGACAAGCCCGTCAAGACCCGCCAAGAAAGCCAATGCTTGTCCTGCACACTGAGCCGGGGCCTGAGCTTGAGCCGGGCCTGAGCCGAGCCTGAGCCGTTGGGAAGGGCCTGGCTTGAAATTTTTACAGGCCGGAGCCGTCTGAAGCTGGGCCGTAGCCGGGGCTTTTGAGCCGAGCCAGGCCGTGCACAACACTATTCATAAGCTGTGAGTGTGCAAGTCTGTCTAAAGTGTATTTGGAGAACTTACAGTGAGAAAACATAAAATGAGCTATACTGAAGGAGTGCTGAAGGCAAAAGGAGAGACCAACCAGTGCTTGTAGATGTCGGGCATGAGTAGGGAGAGTGTCATTGAGCTAGAAGGAATCAGGCAGAGTGGTGCAGAGCACAAGTGACGCAGAGAGCATGTGACACAGAGCACGTGACACAGGAGGGACTGAAATCCAAAGATCTGAACCTTTTGGATTTTTGACTGAAAATGAGTTCCTAAGTCTTTCAATTTCAGTGGAAAAATACCATGAAATTCAGAGTGCATTGATGCTGGTTCAGTGGATTTTTTTCCAGTGATTTTCACATCAGTATCCTTTGATCCCCCGGTCAATACACACTGAATTCGCCACTGAAATTCACAGATTTTACTTCCTACAGTGTCCTCATGGCGTTCGGATGGATTTGCGGGAATTGCACAGCATGTAAATTTCTTCGATTAACCGCCATATTTCTCACTCTCCCTGCTGAAGGGCATTCCGATCTCACCATCTAGCACGATTTCCGACTGTGGTCCGTAGGGAACAGAAAGTTGACATTGGTCCACGTGTTGGCATGCACCAAGGTGGCCGATGTTCCACATTGCGCAGTGCTGCGCACCGCCTTATTTAGACCACACGGTCACGGGCCGTATCGCCGGTATGGTTTGTAGTCCGGTGATGTGATTGATAATGCCGACACCCTACTAGTAATAACTCGTTTCTATAGGCGGTAGACTTCTTTCTGCACCATGACCATGCCGTCCTTGGACCAAGCGCCGTCAGAAATCACTGGCCTACTCAGAGGCCTTCGACCAGCTGATCGCTCGGGTAGGAGTCCATCGGAACGATTCAGATTTTCACCTGAGACCCTTCTTGCTCCGGTCGCGCTTGCAACAAGGCTGGCGAGCCAGGCGCCATTGACTACCCTCGTCGAACTAATACGACGAGCTACCTGCAAGCTTTGGAACCTGTCTCACGTTGATCCAGTCACTCTCCAAGCAGGTGGCCCAGACTCAGCCGGACAGTGCGATGCGCCCGAGATCGCGCGCTATTTTTCGACGGTGATTGCCATAGTCGGCGTAATTGAAGGCATCATATGTGTGGTTGTATCCCTGCCAATTGCTACGATTGCTCACAACTTGATATTCCAGTGATTGCTGGGTGTGGCGTATTAAGTCGCATATCATCACGTTACGGAAGGAAACCGGCTTTCTTGCTCGTACTTGTCGTTGGAACCATTGGATGTTGCATGATATCTGGGTCACAGTATGTGGCGGACTGGCTTTCTGACTGGGTCTTCATTGTCGGGATGATATTCTTGCTATCCTCTGGCGCTTCCTCCTATGCTTATCTTGTCAACGTGTATATCGTCGACGTATGTGTCCCGGAGGATAGGTGTGTCTCAAGCTCAGACCTCTTGATGGATCTAATTTCACCTTCAAGAACTACCGCGTTGAGTAAGGTATCGGGGTGGGCATTACTGGGTCTGGATCTGACTTGCAGACCTCACGCATTTTCTCACATTATATCTTGCAGGCAATTGTATATCATACGCTCTGGGAGGATTTGTTACAACGAAAACAGGGAACCCTCTGATCGTGTTCTACATGACAGCCACAATATACATCTCCACACTGACGTATGTTGTTTTTGTCCTACCGGAATCTTTCCCAGAGGAAAGTAGGAGCGCCTTGTCCCGCACGCTTCTGAAACCATCTGATAATGGGCACCCCGTAACCACTCGCTTCATATCCTTGCATATTTTCGAGCCATTGAAGATGTTCATACCTACTCGGAGATTGGATGGGACCCGCAATTGGCGACTCGCTTGGTGTGCAGCACACAACTTCGTGTTAATGGTCGTAAATGCCTACGTTTCCACTGCCTGGCTGGTACTTGTTACTTCAAAATACAACCTCACCCCTGCGGATGTAAGTAGTAGTAGTAGTGTCATGCTGTCTGAACGCAAGCTGATCTTGTTCGCTTTAGACCGGTATTTTCCTCACCACTGTTTCTGTCAGCGGCACGATTGTCTTGATGGTGATCGTCCCGCCTCTGGTCCGGCTTTTGCGTCCGTACTACCCCAGAAAAATCACACGTTCCCTTCTCGCGGAAGAAGACACAATCAATGGTGAAGAAGCGGAATCGGAGACCTCGGATCGTTTGGATGTACATTTGGTTTTTGTGTCATGTGTCTTTACGGCAGTCTTCTATTTGACTGCAGCCGCATCCACGACAAGCCAGGCATTGATCCTCTGTAAGAGTTTGGTAACGACCTTTTCCTTTGTCCCTCACCGGTACAGTACAGCCGGTATTTGTATTGGATTTGGCTCCATACATACCCCTACAATTCGCAGCCTGGTCGCTGGATCGGTTCATCCTCTAAAGCAAGGTCAGATTTGAATACCGCTCATGCGGGATTGTAACTTACGTGAGGCCCATTCATAGGGGAGGCATTGGCAGCTTTCGAGATGGCCTCTAATTCTGGCGCTGTTCTCTCCCCAATCGTCATGGGTAGCATTCTCACTGCAACGATTGGGACGATGCCTCTGTTATCGTTTTATGTCCACCTGGTGGGAATGCCGAACATTCATATTTGCTTGTCTCTTCGCTGATCCACGGTGCACGTCTAGGTCGTTATGTTGATCAGCGGTGCGCTACTATTCTTAATCAGAGACATGGACAGGTATCAGAAACCGCATGAGGGCGACGTGGCAACCCATGTAGTAAACTAGTAAGCGGCACCCGTCAATGTACCATCCACCACTCATAGCATTAGATGCATTACGGCGCATTATGATCTACAGGGATAGACGTCCATAGAGTTTCTTTGGCTTGACCGAGATCATGTACGCCGTAAATTGCATAAAACATGCTTGTGTTTACCATGACTTGCGAACGCAGTCTTGCAAAAAGACCGAGGACATACCCTTCATCTCCAACGACTGCGGCAGTGGTCGCTTCTTCAGTGGAAAATTGAGAGAAAACAGAAGCAACCTTTGCAACAAAAGACTTTACCTGACTTCATTGCATTTTCGATGGACACCCAATGATCTTGCCTCCTCCTAGTATGTCTTCTAGCGTGCAGTTCAACCGTCGCTGAACCCCACCAATAACAGTTGTGGGGACGTCGACCTGCATCATTTGCTAGATGAGATCGTGGCAGACGAGGCGTAAAGCAAGGTCAGATTCGGATACCGTCCTCGCGGAATTGTTGCTCACGAGCAATTAAGGAGAGGCATCGGCAGCTTTCGAGATAGCCTCTAATTCTGGCGCTTTTCTCTCGCCAACCATCATGGGTAGCATTATCATCGCGACGATTGGAACGATACCTCTGTTATCCTTTTATGTCCACCTGGTCGTCGACAACTAGGTTTGTCTCCCCCTTCTGCATCATCCTCTCGTACTGCCTTGGACTGGATTCCTTTTATGCATGTCGGTTACCTGATACTTGGTTGTGTGTACAATTTATGTCTGTGGTTGTCGAGTGAGTCAAAAGACTATGTCATCAAGTGCATGATTGGCTAGTATGGGTGCGTAGCGCAGTGGTAGCGCGTATGCTTTGCAGCCCCTCGTCGAGCCAAACCGTGGCACGCATGGGCCACCTGCTGCTCTTGAGCAAAGTTGTATAAGGTCCAGGGTTCAATCCCCTGCGCATCCAAAACTTTTTCTATGTTGCTCATCATTCCGCCAATACATGCACGTGATGCAGCCTCTACATTATTTGACTCGTAGTATTCTAACATTCTGACTGTCCATCATAGCCAATTCATGAGCTAAATGATCTCCTGTACCATTCAAGTCGCACACCAAGCCGACACGACGATTCCAAAGCCAAGAAAAAAGGTCACCATTATTCCCATTCAAATGTCCTCGATTTTCGACCGCTAAGCCTATTCACTCCCCCGCGTCCAGTCTAGAAAACGCAAACGTCTCCAAGTTCGCCACGAACCACGCCGCATCCTCTTCTTCCAATTCACACGTACTCCTCACATCCACTGATCGGATCGGGAACCCTGCAGCGCGCCTCCGTTGCACGAGGTAGCGGAGGACTAGAAGATGGATATCGGTGGTAGCGTAAATGACAGACAGCGTCTTGAGTCGTGGTAGCCTCAGGCGGACAGCGCCGTCATCCTCCTCGACTGCGCGAGGGAGAAGAGGCAGGACGAACGCGCAGCCTGAATTTTCCCACCAAAAGTCATCCATGGATATTACGAGCGATGTGACGTTGTCGAGTTCGTCGTAGAGGCTCTCTATATCCTCTGTCCCGTAGAAAGGACTCATGACCTCGATCGTCTCGATGCCGTGAAGCAAGCTGCGCGGTGGTTCTTCGATTGAGGACAAGGCAGAAATGGGAGGCGGCGCAGTGGCACACGCAAAGAACTCGGTATAGCTTGTCCAAAGAAAGGCTATACACAGACTTCTGACAGCGGGCATATAGAGCATACGGAGTAATCCGCAGACGCAGACCTGTGATAGCAAACCCAGCGAGAGGCGTTTCAGTTTGACAAGTTGAATGGGAGGCACCAAGTTAGGAGGAGCGCTGGGTGGTCCTGACCCATCCAAAACTAGGCATTCCAGCGCCGGAGCACCGCGCAATATGGTTGCCAGTTCATCCCAAGAAGGGCTCATGTTGTCTGAGTGCCTCCAGAGTTGAAGTGTTGTGAGACGAGATGCGGCACATATCCAGCCCTGATTCCAGTCGACGAGTACTCTCCCAAGGGAGACGCTCTCGAGAGACGGGATAGAGCCACCGAAAGGGGTGAAGCTGCTTGCTGTGATGAGAGACCGAAAGGCTCTATCGTCACTGGCGGATAAGGCCAGTGATACGAGTTGGGGAGCAGCAGTGACGGTCGGATCACAGACTACTTCGAGAAAGGCGTGCATCTGCTGGTTTGACACGGCCCCTACATCAATAGAGCGCCAACGATGCACGTGCACAACGAGCAGAGAGAATAGTAATTTAGTGTCTGCCATAGGTAAGGTCGACGGCTCTATCTTGCGGCGAACACCGTGATCCTGAAACCCAAGGCGGATACGTATGTCTAGCGGAAGACATGTGCTGCGCGTCAAGAATGTTGCAAGATGGTGATACGAAATTGGAGAAATGGAGACGCTCGTCCACAGAGACGGAGTGGAGATTGCCAAGTTGCGCCAGTGCTGACAGACATGGGAAACGAGGATTAGGAAGGGTTGTAGGAGGTAAACATCACTGGAGTGTCGGCCGATGTGCTCTACGTCGTCAGCAAGGTTCACGTCTTCCGTTCCTTCATCTACACCCATTCTAATGTTTCCTTCGTCACCAGCAGCGCCTCGGTCGTCGACGTTTCCAAATGCAATCCGGCGCGGTTCATCGCGAGCCTGGTTGACCTTGGTCTTGGGGTCTTGTACGTTTTCGTGAAAGGTCTCATCAACGCCTAACTGAAATATACGCGAGAGGAGCTCAGTGGGGAGGCTCCTGATGGGACGGGAACTGCGATTCGGGGGAATGAGAGGGCCACAGCGTTGCTCTTCACCGAGACTTGTATGCCGCATAACTGAATATCAGGCTATTGGTGGTGAGTGGGCTACAGAACCCGTGAACGCGAGAGATGCACGAACCTGGGTTGGAGGCGACAACGAGTGTAACGCGCTGAAAGAGAGAACAGGGTCAACTTTCAGAGTCAGAGGACCCCACCTTCAGCTTTAACTGAGAAACGAAACGCACGGACACTGGATGATCAGGAGGAGAAGCAGGTCACTCGCCGGTGCTTCGACCATATGCGAATCTTCGAAACCTAGTTCATCGAGAAAAGAGACTGAAAGCACGTCCAGTTGAACAAGAGGACTGTGACGAGGAACTGGTAGGATTTTGAGGTTGTGACTGCAGACCCTGAGTAAACATTCACGCTAGGTCCATGGTTATGTCTTGATAGCGAAAGAAAACCTCTCCGAGCCTCCACTTGCAAGGCGGCCAAGACAGGAAATCCTCGTCATGCGTGCGCTTGGGGTACTTGAACACACCTGCCGATGATCCACCACCGCACACCATCGCTCTTCGACAACACACACAAGCGTCCCGCTGTCTACAATCGAAGCCATGTGTTTTACAGGCTCACTGCCGAGCGAGAGCTGAGATCTGAGACGCCCGCTATGACTTTTTCCCATGATAGATGATAGACGTACACTGGCAGGAGGCGAGACATATTGGCAAGAAAGAGACGGAAAAAACGCCGGATTGAGATATAAGAGCACTCTCCGCGTCCATCAAGGTCGGTAGAGATACTTAGTCTGCAGCGAGTATGGTGAGTGAGGTCAATCTGAGAAGGGGACAAAATAGACCAAAATACCCACACCGCGGAATCGACCCATCGAAAATGATATGACCATGCGTACCTACAAGTTACAGAAAGCTCACTCAGGCTCTCGCTATTGCACACACACAACTAAATGCTCTCCAAGACACAATCCACCACCGCACAGCGTCCTTCTTCAACGACGACGCGCACCGCCTCCTCAATCGTCTCCCGTAACAACGCCTCCACACTCTCGTCCGTCGCAATCGCAACACTGACGCTAATTTTTCGACCCCACGCCCATCCATTCGTCGCAGCCACTGCAATCTGCGAATAATCCGGACATTCGGGACCGAACCCGACCGTGAGCTGGTCTCCGACCGCGCCCGCACCATGGCCCGTCGGGTGAATCCCGAGCATGGACAACTTGGGCGTTTTCCAGCCGCCGTTGTTGAGCACTATTGTCAAGAAGGGCTAAATGACACAATACATCGACCGTCGTCAGTGCCTGCGCGACGATGATTTGTCGTGGGTGCGTACTGTTTGGTACCGCCTCGCCATCCAGAATGCACTCGCTGGGACACCGAACAAAAAGGTGCCATCGCCCACAATGGCCGCGACGAGCTCATATCCTACTTCCACCTTGCCTTTCTTGGCGACACGCCCACCGAGGACAGAACCCACCCCTGCACCAAGTGCCCAACCAAGGGACGATCCGCCAGAACCGAGGATCTCGCCAGCCATCTCAGGCTGCATGTGAGACCACACCTGCGGATAGCTGGATATACTCTCGTTCAGGACGAGCGTACTTTCGCGAGCGATCCCCTTTGCATTGATCACCTTACGAAGCGTGCTGACGATCTGCGGTGTCGTATACGGTGATGGTGCGACCTGGAAGGACTCTGTGGTATCAAGCTGTGCCTTCCACGCACGATGCATCTCTTGGATCTGCACTGTTCGTCTAGAGAACTCGTTGGCGACTCGGGTGCCAACAGCTTCCTGAATCTGTGTCAGCGCGACTGCTGCGTCGGCGTGACACACCAAGTCCGCATCATAGTGGTGCATGCCAATATTCCGTCGAAGCGGGTCACCGCTATCGATGACATATACCCGCGCAGTCTCGCTCGGTCGCTCGTATGCACCTTCCTTGTCTTTGTTCATCGGAATCCAAGCCATCTCAGCGTCAACGACGAGTACCACGTCAGCTGATTTGAGAAGCGGTGTTTGAGATCCTGCGCTCAAGTAAGAGAGTCCAACGAGGAAGGGATGGGAGGTGGGCAAGTTGGTCGCTGACGCGCAGGTCACGAAAACAGGAAGCGCAAGCACGTGCGAGAGCGTGACGAGCACAGGGACCGCCTCATGGCTCCGTCCCAGATGAGAAGTGATCAAAAGGGGGGACGTGGCACCCACGAGGGCATCTGCGATCTCGCGCACCGCTAAGAGACAAGGCAGGGTCGGTACGAGATTGAGATGGCGAAGAGAGCTCGGTACTTGCCTGAGGGCGAAAGCGCAGGGGTCTGCACAGTCGGCCATTTGGCGAGCGTGATAGGCCTCTCCAGTAATGATGCGTCGATTTCCTGTTCCATCGTTTCTCTCCGTGCCCAGAGGTAGACAGGGCCCTTTGGTTCGCTCGTGGCACTAGGGTTGTCGCGTGAGCAAAGCCAGAGTGCGCACCAAAGCATGGCACGTACATCTGGAGAGCCCGTCGAACCTGGTGGGGTAAACTCTCCGGAGAGCCAATTTGAGCCGTATAACGCATGTACTGGCGCACGATGGCAGGTTGATCATGCACGTCTAACGCACCCCCGTATCAGTAACACCGGCGCACGAACTTGAACAAAAAATTGCCGAATACAACCTTGCATCCAATGAATCCACTCATTGCGCGATCCGCGGTGCTCACCCTCGGTCGTAAATGGAGAAGCGCCAGCATAAATCAAGACAGGTACCCGACCCTTATCTGCATTATGAACAGCCCCTGCCAGCGCCTACGAGCCCAGACTCTCGAAATCAGATAAAGACAACACAGTAGAACCTTACCTGCGTTCCGCATTCGACATGGACAATGACGGCAGCTGGCTTGCCAGTCACCTGAGCGTACCCCTGCGCAGCGCTCAACGCAACCATCTCATTCGGAGACGTCACAATCGTGAGTGTGTGGGCGCCATATGTTGCTCGTTGACGTTCGAGCTCTTCAAGCATGGCTGGGTGATCGGTACCCCAGTTGACGAACACATGGTCGATACCGACCTGTGCAAGAGTGTGAAAGAAGAGGGAGGATGTTGTCAGTACCATGATAACGACTGTGTGATGAACTGGGAGGAACCTCGAGAGCTTTCTCATCGCCTCCACATTCATCAGTGGGTGTCACATGTCACGGTCCGATACTACGGACTACAGTACAAACGGACTCGGGTATATCCGTCTTCAGCCTCGCAATCTGTATTATATCGTCAACATTCTCAACGCAATCAAACCACCTGAACAACAGCGCCAATGGAACACCACTTCGTACCAGTTAGCGACTGGCCATCGACGACGACAGCGCACCATAGTGAGATATTTGTTTCCACTTGACGGCACATTGATCGATGCTCTACAAGTTCACACACAGGTAAAACCAGAGAGGTCAATCAATCAAATGACGCACCAATGGTGCTTTCCTGCCACCACTCAGAGGATAAATGGGTGGCTTGAAAGTTGGTCTTACAGTCCGCAAAATCTCTGACGCTGTGTGATTTCTGGGCTCGTAAATGAGAGTGAGAGTCATCAGTCATCAACACCTTTGCCCTAATTCACGAGGTAGCCAACTCCAAAAAGTGATTCACAATGACCGGAAAAAGACAGCATATCAAGGTAAGTGAGTAAAGGTTTCTGCGACAAGTACAGTACTGTTAGCGAGAAAAAGGGAATGGCAAACACAAACAGACCTGGTTCTCGAGTGTTCCCTATCAACTATCATCCCTGAACCAGCCACCTTAGTGCGATCTCAACACATTCTGCACCAATCTCCATTCCTCATCCTGAGCTGTGCATGAAATTTGCACCAGGCAAGGCATGATCAATCTAAGGCAACACGCTATGGTGTTGATAGTACCGTCCCTGATTGGCGAATAACCAACATGGAGCTTGGTAATGCGTCTGTTGGATACACCCCGTCTCAGACCCACAAGCTCTTCCGAATTCGCCAACTTGCCGTCTTGCGCAGCCGAACCCTGCGAGGGTGAGATCAACCCATCGAAAAGGATGTGCAACATCTCAAGGTATTCGCAACATCTTGGTATTGCGATCACCGCCCCAACACTGGCCACTGGCCACTGCTGTGCGATGGATGAGTTCACAGTACCGAGCTTTAGACGCCGCAGCTGTGTCAACGACCCCGCCAGGCATTCATAATCATTATCGGACATGGGTGCCGTGTAGAACAAGTCTAGATCCAGCTCGCGCAATGCTCCAAATTCGACGAGGGCCGACACGAGCAGTCCTCGGAGCCCCAGGGCACGCCACGTGGGTATGCACTGTGTGCTCGATGCCGATTATTTCGTAAGCGATAGCAAACGGGATGTGTTGATGCGGCGAGGCAGAAGATGGAACATTTCACCGCCTGACTCCTCTTTTTCGTCGTCCATAGCGATGAGTATGCGAAACCTGGTAGGGCTTGCGTACATGGTCTCGAGAAAACGAGTGCACAACTTGTGTAGTGGCTGTCCCCCACGAAGCGTAAGTTCGCGAACCGCATCCGGGATCGTACCGCTATAGGTGGGTGACGAGTCATAGTAATTGATATGGAGGGATTCGAGGGATTCGAGGGAGAGAAACTGGTCCATCACAGGTTGTGCAATGGCGCATATGCGTAAAGTTCGGAGTCTTGGCCACTGAGCCACCATTGCGCCCACTTCTTGAGGAGGTTCGCGGTCCCACAAAAGGTAGGGGACGATGGCGAAGGAAGTGACGTTCGGACAAAGTTCGGGTAGATCCGCTAGTGCCTCCAGCTCAGCGGAGGAGTATTCCCGGCGCATGAAGGAAAGTGTGACTTTAATCACTGTAGAACCTGCCAAATACCTCAACAGTGGTATGCCGGAATTATTGGGGGCTAAGAATGGGCTTTGGTTCCACTCCAGCTCGATGAGATTGGGAAGGAGAGGAAGATAGGACTTAGGACAGTGTTGAAAGGAAGAGACGGATTCTTGCGCAGTAACTCGTCCCCGAAAAGCTTTGACACGTTTCGCATACTTTCGGGAAGTCAACCACTGTGGGTTGTCCAGTTGAGAGTCAGCACAAATTGCTGTGAGGCACAACGAGCGATCGGGAGAATATGGAGTAAGGGATGGAAACTGTCATGCCAAAGAACATTCAATGCCGGTGAACTGAACAGATGCCATGTTCTGGCCAAATGATAATCCGAGTTATTTCGAACACCGCTGAACCTTATGTAAGGAACCTACTTGCATCCCTATCTGCGTTATACATTCTAGACGTGCATGATGACGACTACGCGTACCCCATCATCTTGACAGGGTACACACCATACATGGGTTCTGTTCTGGAAGAACTCGTAAGACCCAGACAGCTAGAGACCATGTGATATACGTGAATCACACAACGATCCCAGGGGTTACGTTGCAAGGAATATGCTTTCAGTGCGATCGTCTCGACATCTGTATCTGGATGACATCTATCCAAAGACTCCCTGCCAAGCAAGTCCAAACCTTCCTACTCCACATCCGACCACTCATCTTCATCCAAATCCCCATCGGAATCTTCATCACTGTCCCCGATAAACTCGAATGTATTGACATTCTCCTTCAACCAATCGACATCCTCGTTGTCCAGCCCGAAATTTCGATCCACGTGGAGAGAGCTAAGAGGTACCCCTGCTACCTTTCTTTGTATAACAAGCTTGCGGAGAGAAATCCCGGATGCCCCGTAGACGTAGAGTGTCGCGAGTCGAGGGAGCCAAATATCACCACGTCCGGGTAACGTGCAGGGTGTGGAAATGATATCGAGGAAGGTAGGATCCATGTAATACAGTGTAAGGTTGAGCGACTTAAGGTTCTGAAGCTCGCCGTAGAGCGTCTCGATGCATTCCACCTGACATGGAAGTGCGGATATTTCAAGACTTTCAAGGCGACTCGCCAAGCTGCGCGGCTGTTCTTGAACTGGAGATGCTGGTCTGGTGAGTTCAAGGAAAAGGTCGCCGAAATCACCATCAAAGTCACCCTCAGGGTTCAGGTATAGGTATTTGAGTGCGGGCAGATAGAACTTGCGGAGTAAGCCGATGGTACGCGCCTGTGTATCGAACTCGAGGATCAAATCTGTGACCCGAACAAGTTGAATAGGGGCATTTACATCCGCGGGACTTCCAGGGATGGACCATACTGGGGGTTCCCCAGACGGTCCTGATTGGCGTAGACTGAGCTTCTGGAGGGCAGAGGCATTACGCAGGATGGTGGAAAACTGAGCCCAAGATGGACGGACGTCTTGAGCATGATCTGCAAGCTCGAGGTCTGTGAGATTCGACGCAGAGGCGACCCATGGTTGATCCCAATCGACATGCACTCCCCAGAGGACTATCCTGGTAAGCAAAGGGGCCGAACCAGCGAAAAGGGTGAAATGCTTCCCCAAGGTGGGATATAGAAACCATCTATGGTCGTCTTCTAGATCTTCTTCGCAGAAATGGAGTTCAAGGGTCGTGAGTTGGGGAGCTGCGGGAACGGAATGGTCAGAGACTGCGCTGAGAAACGTATACATGTGTTGGTAGTAGTACTCGGATGCCGTGACTTTTATTGTTCGCCAGCGATGGATGTGGGGAATGAGCATAGCGAACAGGATTTCGAGGTCGGCGTCGGAAGGGAATCCAACATCATCCTCGTGAAGTTCGTCCAGGTCACCATAACTGATGGTGATGTCAATGGGGAGACTTTTACTCCGTTCCAATAGCGTCGATTCGCGCTCATACGGTGGATGTTCCTCCGGAGTGACTACAATAGTCGTCCAGAGAGATGGTGTCGAGAGTGCGACGTTGCGCCAGTACTGGCAGACATATGAAACGACGAATGCGAATGGAACAGCGGTAGCAGAGGATCCAGTGTTATCGGAGGCACTCTCGCCATCGCATCCTTTGTTCTCATCTCGCTGCACCATTTCGACGTCGCAGGCACGGGGATCTTTTTCACTGGTCGTCTTTGCGTCGAGCTGATCTGTGCGGGGGACATCCCCGCTCGCTTTGTCTTGTTCTTCTCCAAAACCGTCATCCATGGAGCCGAGCTCGAATATGTGCGAGAGGGTCTCAGGAGGCAGTTCATTGATTCGGAAGCAGACGCCCCCAAATTTCTGAGTAACGAAGGAGTCATGGGTTTCCATCCTAAAAGTGGGACTACCAAACATGAGGAATGAGTGGAGACAAACCGAGGGAACTCACCCGCTTCGAAGAGAGGTTAGACGTGGGGCTATCCTGGACTCGAATCAGTCGTTAAATACATACCCTGACACGAGGAAACAAGCAAGCTGTGCACGTCGCTTGTGGCGTACACTCGACATCTGACATGTCCCTCACACCACGGCCGGCCGGAACGATTATTTTGAAATTTTACATAATCCTGTTTGTGCTGTACCTAAACTTGAAGTTCAAGAAAATAAGTAGTTGTAAGACCCCTGACACCCAATTCCACTCATTCGACCTCGCCCAACGAACGAAAGAAGTCGGGGTCGCTCGGAGTACAACACAAATTGAGTAAGCAAGACACACGTGAGGTCCGCACATCCTTCTCCGAGTCGCACTGTCCTGCCGTTATTGCTGTGCGTGCGTGCACGGCTAGATATTGGCGTACCCGTCATCTTGGACGGCGGACTTGTCCGTTTCCGCACTGTCCTATGCACTCCCGCATTCACGATTTAGATGAATGTTCGTTGGTCCATCCCGGGTACGTCGCATGCCCACCCTCTCTTGCATTGTCCTGCACATTCCCGTGCGTGCGCACACAACTAAAGGTTAGTTTTCCCATCGTCTCAGACAGCGGATCTACCCTTCTCGCTCTATCCTGTGCATTTCCGTGACTGCGCGTTCGACTCGACAAAAAAGCTAAAGCTAACGGTCTCTCTTCGGCCGAATATTTGTGACATTCATTCATGCACAAGATGGATTGTAAGGAATTCTCGTCGCTTCAGTAGGTTGCGCGCCCACCCTTTCTCGCATAGTCTTGCCCATTCCCGTGCTTGAGTCGGGTTCTGCCGCCGTTTTACCGTGTTTTTACATTGCATGTGTGCGTTGTTTGATTGCGGATATTAGATTCGCTGCCTTTCGGCAGGTTGATCATGCCAGGTCCCTCGAGAATTGATATATGTATGTACATGTGGTGCTGCGGGCCTCGTCGAGAGACATGCTACTGTCTATCAAATCGTCTGTAACTGATCACGCAGAATCCCCTGAGAACATCTGTACTTGATGAAGGTCTACCTACCTCTGTCTACTATCCGGAAACGTCGAGATGGTTTGTAATTTCCACTCGAAATCCACTTCGATATTACTACCAATACTAAGAAAATGTCATGGTTGATAGATTCTAGGCAACGTACAGACAGCGCCAGCGAGCTCGTTCGGTGATGATACTATGAAGCTACATACTCATAACCATATGGCCCTGTCCTGATACCCTGGCTTTGAAAGTACATACTCGTAAGACTGGCGCGACGTCAGCTACTTTTCATTTAGCGACCGTCTGATAGACGTAAAATCACACGAAGGATGGTCGGGGGAGCCTACAGACACGTAGACTCGTTTCGACATCCGTCTCGTACGACCATCTAAATCTGATGGGTCTCGGGAGAAAATGTCACATTGTTCACCGCCAAGCCAGCAAGCTCATATTTTCTAAGTGTATACAGTGTCTCGTCTCGACCCGAGTCTGACCCAACAAGCACATATGAGCCTAGTGCGCGAAACGAACACTGAGAACCTCACCACGTTCAACTGGAAGCGCAACTAGTCATCATTCACATCCTCGTTCCAACCACTATCGTCTCCGGCATCACTTCCCTCGAAAACCTCAAACCTTTTCACGTTCTCCTTGAACCATTCCAGATCCCCGTCGTCCACAGCACATACTTCTACCAAAAACAATGAATCGAGAGGCACGCCTACTTCCCTTCTCTTTGAAACGACCTCACGGAGAGTACGCGTGGACGTCCCAGAAAGGTACAGCCTCACAAGTCGAGGCAACCAAATGTTGCCACGTCCAGGAAACGTGCAAGGTGTGGAAAGGATATCCAAGAACAAGGGATTCAGGTAAGATAGTGAAAGGTTGAGCGACCTGAGGTTCTGAAGCTCGCCGTAGAGCATCTTGATGCATTCATCGCTACAATGAAGTCCGGCTATTTTGAGGCTTTCGAGGCCATTCAGCCAGCTGCACGATGCTTGGGAAGCAGACACAGAAGGAGCTGGTCTGGCAAGCTCTTCGACAAATTCAGTGTAATCCTCACTGTCAAAGCCCAGAGCTAGGTTATTGAGCGCAGGGAAAGCGAAATTGCGCATTAACCAGGTGGTACGCGCCTGTCCATTGAACGCAAGGTGGAAATCTGTCAGCCGAGCGAGTTGAATAGGAACATCGAAATCTACAGGAAAGGATGGCTCTAGAAACCACGCCGGATGGGGCCCTGAGCGGTGTAGATAGAACTTCTCGAGGGCAGGAGCATTACGAAGGATGGCGGAAAATTGAGCGAAAGATGGACGGACTGCTTCTGGATGGTAGGCAAGCACGAGATCTGTAAGGTTCGATGCGGAGGCAATCCATGGTTGATCCCAATCGACATGCACTCCCCAGAGTACTATCCTGGTAAGCAAAGGGGCCGACCCACCAAACAGTGTGAGATGCTTCGACACGGGAAAGTCGTCATAGACCATCATGTTTTGCAGTTCAAGGCTCGTGAGTTGAGAAGCTGCGGGAACGGATGGATCTGAGACCGCGCTGAGAATTTCTTGCATGAACTGCCTCGTCAGGACTATGACTTGCATGGTCCGCCAACGATGGATGTGGGAAATGAGCATAGCGAGTAAGAATTCGACGTTGGCGGGGGAAGGTGGTTTAAAAATATCGACGGAGCTGTGAAGTTGAGAGGCGACGATGATATCTATGGGGAGATTTTTACTCCGTTTCAACAGCGTCGATACGCGCTCGTACGGTGGGCGTGCTTTCAGAATGGCTACAATAGTCGTCCAGAAGGACGGCGTCAAGAGTGCGATGTTGCGCCAGCGTCGGCAGACATGGGAAACGACGAACGAGAATGGAAGAGAGACATGAAATGATTCGCTTTCAGCGACTCGGAAAACGTCCGTCGTTTGGTGGTCATGATGATCGTGGGTATCCTTTTCATTGGCCATCTTTGAACCAAGAGGGTTGTAGCGGGTATCCTCATCTTCGTTTTGGGATTTTATTTCAACACCGTCATCCGTGGGGCCAAATGTGAATATATACGAAAGGAGTTCTAGAGGCAGGTTGTCGATGAGACAGATCCCGCCTTTCGGAGAAACGAAGGGGTTATCTGGGTGGGACGCTTGTTCGGCTTGCCCAGGTGTCTGCGAGACTCCCATATTCAAGTTCGAAGTACTTGACATGTAGAGTGAATGGAGGCAAACCCGGAGACCAGAGTTTATCCTCACTGCGGGCTTCAGCAGGCGACGAAGGGTAGTTCAGAATTGAAGATGGTCCTGGTGGTGGTAAATGGGCGATTGCACGTGAGAGACGCTCATCTCTGCGCTCGTCGCCGCTCAATCTGCCTCCTCCCGTCCCCGAAGGCATCTTGTCACTCGACGTCCCCACGTCCATGATTACGCCGTCAACCCCACACGCTCACCACTCGTCTCAAACGCCTATTTGCCACAATGCACAAACGCGCGATCAGAGAATCAGGTCGACGGAAATGGTCAAGGTGGATTGGAGCGAGGAGAGCGTGGCACGCAAGTTTGTGAGGTATCTCAGTTGTCATCCAGCAATCAAAGGATCTCCGTGTCACGGTTGAATAATGACGATGGACCAGCGCCAACGAGTTCGAGTGTACTCAACATGAACACGAGTGTGGGAGAAATACTATTTACAACCACTCGTCCACATCCGATTGTTCCTCTTCCTCTTCCTCCTGCTCATCATCAACATCATCATCATCACGTTTCTCGAAAAACTCAAACATCTCCACGTTATCCTTCAACCACGCCACGTCCTCGTCATGCACATCGCCAGCTTCCTCCACGTACAGCGAATCAAGAGGGACTCCCACTTCCTTTCTCTTTGAAACGACCTCGCGGAGAGCACTCCCGGATGTGCCAGAGACGTAGAGCGTCGTCAGTCGAGGCAGCCAAATACCGCCGTGTCCAGGCAACGTGCAAGACGTGGAAAGGATATCCAGGAACAGGGGATCTAGGCGTGACATTGAAATATCGAGCGACACGAGGTTCTGAAGCTCGCCGTAGAGCGTCTGAACGAATTCGGTGCGACAGGAAAGTCCAGTTATCTTGAGGCTTTCGAGGCCGCTCAGCAAGCTGCGCAGTTCCTGGGCTGGAGATGAAGAAATAGCCGTTCTGGCGAGCTCTTGAACAAGCGTGGTGCAATCATCATTCCTAAAAAAGTGCAGAACCAGATTTTCGAGTGCAGGGAAGATAAACTTGTGGATGAACCAGGTAGCACGCAACGAGTACATATACGTGAGGGCGAGATCTGTCACTCGAACAAGTTGAATGGGAATGTTGAGATCTTTGGGGGGGGATGGCTCCATGAACCACGCCGGGCTGTCATGAGCAGGTCCTGACCCAAGTACATTAGTGGTGTTCATCCTATTTCAGGACGGCTCTGATTTGACGCTGATTGAGATGCCGTCCGGGCAAATGACCTTGTCGGAATTTGAAAAAACATGCCTCCTCAATGTCTTCGGCTCTCTGCATGCCTTCGAGCCCTTGCCCAACCCTTCAGAATGACCCCTCAGCAAGCAAAAGGGAAGGCATCAGCCCGGCCCTCAGATAACAACCAACCTATTCCCAAGCCTGCAGGCAGGACTGGTGCACGAGGTAAAGGAAAAGGCAGAGCCCAGGAGGCAACTGGATCATTACCCACTGCATCCTCCAAGTCTTCGACTCCAAGACCTCTGAATATTGTCTGGGATGAAGGCCGTGTCCAGGAGCTTGTCACTTGGCTCATAACTCATCTGGCTGACAGGCATGTCCTGTATCATGATTGCAATCAAGCTGGATCTGCTCCTCCCCTTCCTCCCAATGAGTGACCCTCTGGAAGACAGAAAAAGGATGTCCATGCGGCGATCGCCAAGCATATCTTTAACAGCAAGGACCCTGAGTACTTGAACGATCCGGAAAGGTATATGACATCAGTAAGCAATCGGTTGACTGCATATGTCACATCCAATCATTTTGTATTCGCTGTCCTGATTTTTTGTTGAATCTAGCCTGAAACGTGACTATCAGAAGTGCCGAAACCACCTTAAACAAACTGGAGCAGGTGTCCATCCAGACGATCCAAACCCAAACCTTTTAAGTATGTATATCTAGTTGCTGTCATGACCCAGAAATCCACCAAGTCCAACTCTGGCCAACTCCGGAATACCTCGGAACACCGTTTACCTCAGACCAAGATATTTGACAAGTCCAACTCCGTTCCAACTCTGGAATACCTCGGAGTACTTTTGACCTCAAGTCAACGGACATACCTTGGACCTGTACCTCCGAATTCTGTACCTCTAATCAACCCCCTTCAGCTCTAGCTTGTATTTCGCCTGTCAATCGGTACAGCCCACCCTGGCTGTGTTCCGTGCTCCACTCTGATCATCATTCTGCTCCTATGTACATCGCCTCGCGCAGTATTTACGGACCCAGATCTCCTCCGGACTTTTGGTGTATATAACACTTCTGTATTCTCTGTTGTAGAATAGTACGAAAATCAACT
>JBBPNA010000507.1:0-18684 GCA_038090555.1 Boletus subcaerulescens | reverse complement strand
GTCCCAGCAATCTTCCACCACTTCCTCATCGCTTCTCCTTGAGCCTCAACCACACCACACCAATCAAGGTGACCCCCAAGCCGGCAATGAACGCAAACAAAACCAGGACGTCTCTGTAGTAACCGCTCGGGTCAAAGCCAAAGAGCTAGTGGTCGGTGAGCGATGACGCAGCAAAGTGTCAGCAAGAGTGAGATGCGTACCGTCGTCAAGATCAATGACGCGGAGATGTTGATAGGGACGCCTTGCAATTGGTCTACGATCATGAGTCCTGAGCCGACTTCGTTTACGCTGAGCGCTTCGAGGTTATACTAGGATGACGAGCGTGAATAAACATAGAGCCTTGCACGTGGTGAGAACTTACCTTGAGAGGACACAACCATTGCAGCCATCTTAGCACTGGGGGGATGGAATCCAGATGGACAAAGAATCCAGCGTAAGTCATCTGGTACAACGCCGTGAGAGCTGAGACAAGGATTGCGATACCCCCGTTGCGGAAGAGCGTCGCAAGGAGAAAGTTCTGTGGGTTGACAAGTAAGAGATTCAGTACGTGCTTCGAAAAAAGAAACGCACGAAAAGCGTCATGACTAGCGTGTACAGCACTAGGATGAACAGGAACTTGAAAAAGTGAGATGCGTCATGAGCGAGCCCGGCCATCCAATAGGTCCTGAGAGGAAACGGGTCAGTACTCGAGCTTGGGACCCGTCAGGTGGAATCGACAGACATCGTGGACACAATAATCGTTGGCAGAATGCGGAGTGGGATGACATCAAAGCAGAAGCGCGACAGAAGCCAAGCAGTTGGACTGGCGAGTATACATGAGCTTTTGCCAACGAAGATGACACTAACCAAACAAACCTGTAATACGAGTTGGATCGCTCACGAACAAAGAGAGGTCGTATTTCAACAATGTTGTACAAGGCACTGAGAGATGAGAAGGCGATGAGTGCACCCTATGACTCGAGATCAGAACATTGTCATCGATCGAAACAAGTAAAAATGACAAACCAAGAAGAACAAACATCCTACGCGGGATTGGAATCCAGCGATAGTCAATCCAATACGGAAGTATAGTCCACCTAATACAACGATGTAGATACGGGTAGCGCAGTTATTATCAGCAAACGTACCACAGAAAGCCCCCAGAGTGACAGAGACAATCAAATGGGTAAAGAACAGTGACTTGTCCCTAAGTCATGTCCTTCATAAGTTAGTCAGATGGGAGAGAAATATATAACGCACCGACGCAATAACTTCCATTCGCGTCCACATAGTACTTGGAACTGAGTGAGGAATGTTGTGGCATATTCTCCCGTGATGCTCCGGTTGCGGGTTACCAAAGCCTCCACATCGGTACCATTCGCTTTTTCATCGGCACTGTGGTTCGCCGTGGATGTGAGCTCGTTAGAATTCTTCTTTGCAGTTTGGGCTGAGATCGAGCTAGCTGGGGTAGCGCTTGCAATTTCAAGAAGATAGTCCGCAACATTGTGCCCTTCTTCGTAGGGAGGTAACTCCGATTCACCTGTTCTCTGGATGTCCGCATCATGAGCACTTGCGAAATGCCTTGTGGGAGCCAAACCGCCAGGCCCAGAGTACAGGGCTCGCCCACGAGAGAGAAGCAGAACGGAATCAAATGAATGGTAAAGGCGCGAGCTAGAAAAGCGAGCTCAGATCGGTGATTGGTGCTCGGATACAGATTACCCACCTTGGCTGATGCACGCTACAGATGACAGCGACGCCCTGGCCCTCTTCTTCCGCGGAACCAAAAAGTCCACCACCACCTCGTGCGACCTCCCTGAGAACATTGACGACGCGGCGCGCACTCACTGAATCCAATCCGCTCGTGGGTTCGTCGCACACCAATACATCTGGGCATCCGACCAGTTCGAGACCAATGCTGACTCTGCGCGCTTCGCCTCCACTGATCCCTCGACCGGTTCCGTCGGTCGCGCCAATCCTTGTCTCGGCAACATCTTCCAAGCCAAGCCTTGAAATGATAGCTGAGACCAGTGCTGCCTTTCTCTCTCTTGAGAGGGATTCGGGAAACCGTAGAGATGCTGCGAAAGCGAGTGCTTCTCGCACCGTTAAGACGGCGGGTAGGATGTCTGTTTGAGGAACAAACGCGATTCGAGGTCGCCGTCCGTTTGCCAAGGAAGGGAATGTGATTGAGCCAGTGAACAACCCTGATTTTGCCTTTCCCGCAATCAGTTCCACCAATGTCGTCTTCCCAGCACCACTGGGACCAAGGATAGCCATGAACTCCCCAGCGGCGACTTGACCGTTAATAGCGTCCAAGATAGGTTTATCGCGTCCAGAGGATCGGACGAAGTAAGAGACATTCGTCCACCGAACGTCGACCCCGCCATTCTGACCGCCATCGAATGGCCGCTTTCTGACAGCTCTCTGGAGAATCCACCCCCATACGACGGCCACAAGTCCTATTCCAACCAGGCCACCCACAACGGCCAGACCAGCGATGACTCCTGGACTGAGGGGGCTCGAGCCCGTGGTCTGACCCGATGTTGACGTGCCATTGGAGGAGTCAATTACAGTTTGAGTAACACACTCCCCGTAGGTACAGCCTTGCAGCGGAAGCCCACTTGAGCCGAATAAGCCATTAATGATCTGCTGCTGGAAGTGACAACTGTTGGTGTTGTCGCAAGCAATTGTTAGAGGGCCTGACAGCGAATTGATCGTACTTGTCAAGTCGGATGCGACATCAGCTCCGCAGAACGACGTGTGCGAGATACATTGACACTGTAGAGTAGAACAGGTCCAAGAATCCGTAGTGCTCGTGGATGATTGAGTGCAAGACGAGGCAGTACAGAAGAATTGTTCAACGCCGCTGTAAAACAGCTGTGCATATACCGTTGGGGATCCGTTGGGAGACAGGACCGTGCCAGAAACGTTTTTCAGCGGGGAAAGTGAGGCATTGAAGGTCCGCTGAATGTTGAGAATCGACTGCAATGGGTAGATCGCTTGCAGTGTGGGGTTCTAAAGGAATGAGCTGAACTGTCTCCAAAAGAGTATGAACTTACTCACGTTAACTTGGCAGCTAAGTTCACCCGCTGCGAATACCCTAGGGGAGGTATTGCATACCAAAGTATCGTTAAGACCCGATGCCTGGGCCGTGGTGGTGCTGCTTGCATTACCGCTCACAGCAGCGTAACCTGACTGACACGCGGATGCACTTGTGCAGACGTTACAGCCTAACCCAGTCCATCCATTGGGACATGAGCAGTCCGAGGAAGTCAGGTTGGGGAAGCCACCCGAAGCGGCAGAAGGCGATGTGAGAGAGCGATGGGAACCATCAAAAATGGTACCGCCGCATGCCGGCTGAGAACAATTTGCCCCACCAAATCCTGGGGGGCAAAGACAACCAGACGCACTGGATATGCCATCATTGGTGCAAGACTGTGCTGTCGCAGTATTGAAGGAGAGACAGAACGCTGCGAGACTCAGCACACACAGGATGCCAGTTGCTGGCATTGCTGGAACGTTGATGGGCCACGAGCGGGGGTGTTAATGGACGTGGGCAACTCAAGAAATTGGATCTCTTGTTAAAAAAACTTTCTGATGCAGTTATGGCACCGGCGTCATTGAATTGAACCGAATTAAAATGTGAGGGTCACGTGTCGGTCACATAAACGAATAACAAAGAGTCCGAGTCCAGACTCTGACCGTATCAACTCGTGTCCATTCTTCAGCTCCCTCATGTTCTCAGGGGTGAGTACGTCGGTATGGTTCATAGCTGGATAATATCGATCTCCTTTTTTCAGATTGCTTCTTGGTGGTCTTCTTCTCAATCCCTGCCAGCCGAAACGCCAGAAAAATACGATCCAACGAACCCGAAGATGAACCCCTTAAACCCTAAGGGTCTCAAACCGTATGAACTCCGCTGCATTGGTCGTGCTATTACGTGTTCATTTTCTCCTCAGATGCTGCGCTTGTCCAGAAACCAAGTCCGCTCGCGACGCCTGTTTTCTGCAGCGTGGAGCAGACAACGGCCAATGTGGAGAACTGATTAAGAAACACGTCGAGTGCATGCGTGGACTTGGTTTCGAAATTTAGGCGTCATGCCTATGCAACCCACTGGGCCGGAATGACTGAGCACGGTATATTGGCCAAATTCTATTGAAACGTTGACCCCGCCCTCATGGTAGATATCAATCACTACAGTACACCGAATCTATAGATCCATCCCACTTCACGAAATACATCAGCTCCAGTCAGTAGCCACGGACTGTCGGAGCAGAGTCACGGTCACACCTCTCTGTTTTACTTTCATTCGCCGTCATCCGGGTATCCATAGTGTTTGAAACAAGGAGCGGCATCCGCCGCCGATGGATGGGTATGTGTGACGACGCTGTGCATGGGATTGGCCAAACTCCGACTCTGGGGAAAGTGTGCAAGAACGGTAGGTATGTTTCCTTGTTGCCATTGAAAGTGATTTCCTCCAGAAAGAAGTCGTCTTACGGGGAAAACCGGAGACATTCGACTGGGCTAGTTAGAATCCTCTGCCGCATCAGATTGATTTCGCTCGGAAGGAGGGTAGATATGGTGTAAGGGGAAGTCATCGAGCCGTCCCAGAAATAGCACAGTTGTGCAGTACGCATTGTTTGCTAACTATGGCAAATCTAGGGGGGACCT
The DNA here is from genome assembly GCA_038090555.1 of Boletus subcaerulescens. Lineage (NCBI taxonomy): Eukaryota > Fungi > Basidiomycota > Agaricomycetes > Boletales > Boletaceae > Boletus > Boletus subcaerulescens. Next base: position 14,037 of record JBBPNA010000507.1, on the reverse strand, counting down.
ACTATGCTAGTACGTCGTCGGGCCGTGTGTGCCACAAAGCTCAAGGAAAATAACACTTCTTCTCAGTGTGTCTGTCTTCTATTATACATCAGTCTGCATACCCTCACGTCGCATCGCATCTGTTCTGCTTTGCACAGCGAAACCAAAATTCGTCGGTATACCTGCTGTCTAAGATATGACTGGTATATGCCATGCAACATTACAATGATGGCCCATCTCATGGTCCTATCATTCCCATCAGATAGCGAGAAGAGCCTGCCTGTGGCCACTGATCCAATGCTCTCACCAAGGGCGGATAAAATATAATCGGGGATCTAAACCCAACAGCTGATAGACATTCCATCAACACGCTCTCTAGCCTATTCCAACTCTCCAGCGTCTTCTACACCATGAAGTCTTTTGCCACTTTGCTTAACTACTCATGCACTCCAGTTCACTGTGTGGCATGATGCCCTCTATGACCAACAGGAAGCCTCCCTACCTTCCCTGATATCGGGGGGCACCACAGATACACTTGTGGGACAACCCTACTGTGGGAGCTGTTGGAAACTCACTTACACCAACCCATTTAGTGATACCATGTCATCAACATGATTGGAAATTCAGGGGATGATTTCGTCATCTCGGTTGCAGCCTTGAAGTTGAGTGCCATTACGAACAGTAACACCCTGACGTCGATGTGATGATTGTGGTCAGGAACAACGAGTGAGGATGATGAATTCCAAGTCGATACCAACTCGAACTCTTTCATTTGTATACCCCTCCCCCCAATTTCTTCTAACCTCTCCAAAAAAGAACAGTAGCTCCTTCATCTAGAACATCTTATGAGTTTGTGATCCTGCATGTTAGCTGGATATACCCTCGTGTTGTACCAAATACACTGTGAGGTTTCCATTGCCGTGCTATCATGCTATGAGACATCTCATGTATCTTCCCTCTGACTCCCTGGACAATCCAATTATTTCGTGAAATGTTGCATAAGAGCCTTTTTACGACCACTCGGATGCAGTGTGTAGGCTGGGAAGCCTGGCCAAAGTGTCATTCGCCCATTTCATTTGGCGGTCCAATCATCAACTCGTCAACATCCAAGTTGCCTACAACCATATGGAACTCTTTGCGGTTGCTGCCGCACCAGGACATGCTACTTCGTGTTCCCCACCAACATAGATTCAACTTACTCGGCAGTGTTGCTTGTGTGGATGGAGAGTATGGCCTACTTGCCGGTACAGTTGTGGAACCCACCCAACTGTGGCACCTGTTGGGAACGCATGAAGATGACGCAAGTGACTATTCAAGGTTCCTTTATCTCTGACATTGCTGCTCTCCGAGGCTTTACTATCTCATCTCCTCAGAGGGCGTGAGCGACCTTGCGAAAAATAACGCTCTGACAATTGATCATCGTGTCTCAATCACCACAGCTTGGTTGTCAGCAAGCTGATGCAGCAGGTCAGACTCAGATCGAAGTGTGTCCATAATCACGTCATGATGTTCACAATTTTCTGATTTGCTTCTAAAGAAGCCATTGTCACCATTATCCAGGTAGCTACATGATCTGAAATAAGAGGCTGCATTTGCCGTGGTCGAACTTTTACGCTCTGACCAAAGTGTCGAATGGCAGGTATGTTTCCTCTTTTTATTGGAGTAAGCCGGAAGTTTCACGCCTGCGAATTTCCGTACTTGATGAAATCCTCCGTGTTCGAAAGACTGGTCCCACTGGATAGAAAACCAGATAAGGTGGAGTGTGAAGTATTTCATTCTGCAATGCTTTGTCTGGTCATCAGCTGGAAGTCCTACCGTGAGTTCTCGCCATCAAGTAGAGAAGACGCTAGCCTCAGCGCATTTACAACCTTCGCCAACCTCCCTAGTTACCCCTTTATCGGGGGTGCAGCTCTAGTAAAGGGGTGGAACTCACCTACTGTGGCACCTGCTGGAATCTCACATACACCGACCTGCAGGGCAGTTCCTTTTTCGTCATTTTTACAGAAATCAACACTGGAAATCAGGGAGGCTTCACCATCTCGTTCGCAGGCATGGATACCCTTACGAACGGCAATGCTCTTAGACTTGATGGTATGATCTCGGCCTCGGCGACTCAGATCTCAGAGAGGACCTGTGCAACTGCCGCGGGGTAAAATGGGCTAATGGTAAGCTGTCCCACGAACTGTATCTCACACTTGGCGATGTGGTAATTCTGATCAAGAAAATCGGGCAGGACCCGATTTTCAATACTCGCTCGAGCTCTTGTCACCCTGCGTCAACCCTTTGATGGCATCCACGGCGGTGATTGTTGCTTCTACTGGGGATCAAACCGGGAGACATGGAAGGGATGTAAGAATACGTCACGGCTTATGTTCCATTAGCTCGTTTCTACTCACCAACATCTTCTTCTTTCTGAAGTTTTTCAGTCACTACTGTCATACTCTGCCATCGATCGATGGCAGTCCCCTTGTGATCTCAAGAAATATATTTCACCTCATGTCGTATGATGCTACTTTGTCGGCCGATTCAGGTACGTTGGCGTGACTGCGCGTGAGTTTTTGTCTCTGACGATGGGCTTAGAAAGGGCCACTCTTCAGCTGTTGAATGCTATCATCAAGATGGAAGGCTTGACATACATATCTCGCTGGTACGTCATAAGGTCTATCATTCAGACATCCAGAGAAAAAATTGGCACAAGTGACTCCGTGGGCGGGCTTACAATTAGTACACAGGTTTGTGATGAGAACGAGGGTTTCTCCACGTACGTCGAGAGCTACAGATACTGGGTTTCGGGTCGAAATGGAGACCTCATGAGGCTCCGTTGGGAACAGACCTGGTTCGAGATTAAGCGGTGTTCTGTGGTGTTGTCTCTTTTCCTAGCACACAAAGTGAAGCTGCCGGAACAGAGATTCGAGCGACGGAAAGTGCCCTGCAACAAGGATGCGTCCAGGGCGAACTTGTTGTGGCATGTCGAGTGACTCGAATCTCGATCGGAGACTGTCACCAAGCATCTTCGCATTCTCTCTCATTTGCGTCTCGAACTCCGGGATAGACATCCGTACGGTGAGGCTCGTCTACTGAGTTGGCCTCGCCTTCACCGCGGTATGGTAAGTTGCCTCGACATTTTCATTGATCTGCGTCTGATATGTACAGTAGCTCACTAACCATCGTCAAATCTACTCGATCGGAGACCTATTCTTTTGGTAGTGAAGTACTGCTTCAGTCGTCCCTAATGTCCTCGTTCGGGGTTTCGTGATCCTTGTGAGCGGCCTTGTTCGACCGTCTTTGGTGTTTACTCGACTGAACATCCAGCCAAAGTGGTCAAGTCCGACTCGATAGATAGTGTCGACTTGGTGACGGTCGACGTTGAGTTTAAGATTCGACGCAGCCCTGTTCGTGATCGTGACGATGTGGAACATTTTCTTCCAAGTTCGGCCCTCTCTTGGCGAATTGGAACTCGTGGAGGCTCAAGTCCAGGGACGTTTTTGCTCAGTGGTGTTTTCTCGGTGATGCCAATCGTTGAGCACTAGTCCGTTACTAGTCGCAGTTCAACGGGATCGCTGCGCACGCATGAGACAAGATGCTCCCATTGTCATTGTCGGTGGCGAACCCCATACCCCAGGTAAACACGCATTCCTCCAGGGATTGTCGCCGAGCTTGGCAAGGACGTGGTTATGACGTGGACCGAAAAATTCCGGACATGCAGAGTAGTCCATTCTGTGTCACGACAACATGAGTTCAAATCACGATGTAATGCAAAAAGTCTGGGAATTGATCCGAGCTGTCCGAACGGCTTATATAACTCAAACAAAGTTTGGGCTCCGCCCCAACCCTGCCGACGAAGCCGTGTATCACTTGTCATGCACCCGCCGCTATCCTGCGCTCCCGCCGCTCATCTGCCATACTTCGCGAACAGGCACGAAAACTTGAGGCGCATAACCGGGAGTATGGACTCTGCTAGTTCCTCTTCGTCTGGACCGTCCAAATCACGAGGATGCTCTCGCCGCGCGAATCCAGAGGTTGCCAGTGGTGTTGCTCGTTGTCATCATGGGTAGCGAGGTCGTACTAGCCACCGAGGTCGGAACTCTCTTGTGGAGGTATATAGATGTCTTCATTGCCATAATAGTTTGTGTCTTCCACGACCACCCTGGCGGGGTTGCGCAATCCCGTCCACCGCTCCGTCGAATGAGTGACGACCGTAAGGCCTCGCTCGAGTCGAGCTGCCACCCTCCAATTTGCACGCGCGTCGTCACAAAATTAGACGTCTCGACCTTGATCCGGGTGCCAAAAAGAAAAAGACGTCGACCCTGAATGTACCAAGTGGACGGGACCTAATGGTTTGCGCGATTTGCAGTCGCAAGATGACAGGAGAACACTGGCTAGTACGTGCCACGACAAAGGTACAGAGAGCTCAGGGGCTGTATCTGCATCGCGTTCGAAGATCCAACGTGCGACTCCAGAGTTCCCCTCTACAACCAATGAATGTCTTGCCGTACACACGCGAGGCAGAAAACGCGCCAACGAAACACCCTTATGCGAAACGCATGCCTGCAGAGACACCGGATGCCGGCGGAGGACGGCAGAGGACGCGAGTGGCCGGCGTACTTGGACATCGGCGGAGTTCTATCTCCCAGACGCTGGCGGAGGACGGTGGAGTGCGCCAGCCACCGGCGCACTTGGACGACGGCGGAGGACGCGAGTGACCGGCGCACTTGGACAACGGCGGAGTTCTATCTGCTCCCAGATATGTCCTCATGTAATGACACCAGTGAATTCGAAGCTTGGACTGGTGCTACCCGATGGCGGTAACAATCGAAGAGGCAGGTCACGTGGGCCTGGCGTGTTTCCCGCGAACGACATCGATGTTGACAACTTGACCAGCCAGCTTGGCAAGCCAACGTTAATACCTTGTCGAGTTCATGTTCTCAGTTGTGAGTAGGCCTGTTATTTTTGACATTGCGTCTTCTTTCAAGTTCACTCCAGCTGACACGTCGGGGATAATTGCCAACGAACCCATAGGTGAACCCCTCAAAACCCAGGGTTCCAAGTCGTATGCATCTAGCTGCGTGGATCTAGCTGCGATAATCCCGTTCGTCGGATTCCTTTTCAGAAGCATTGGTGTTTTTTTTTTTGCAGCTAACTTTGATTCGAGAAACGCGTCCAGTCTACGTCATGCCGTTGGCCCGACCAAGTTCAGTTGACACCTTGTCCCTGTTTTTGTAGCAGATCCCAGTCATGCCAATTGTCGTCACTAATACCGATTCATCTCATCTCACGAGATACGGATATCAAGTTTCCTACAAACGATTCCTAAAATGTCGAGCACTCTGTCATGGTCAGCGCTGAGACTCGCTTCAAAACTGTCGCCGTGATTTTTCCTTTTCTGGGTTCACTTCTCTGAGGGTATCGACACCTGTATCGTTTCTGAAACGGTGACGTCGAGCTAGATTGGATGGTGACCTCTTGGCGTATGTGTGAGAATGGCAGGCGTGTCCCGTCGTTGCGATGGATGGAGTAGTTGCCTTGCAGAAACCAGTTCGCCTTCCTACCGCCGGATAACCGAAGTTTCATCGTCAAATTGGGGGATAAAGGGATTTAAAAGACCTCGTCTCTAGCTAGCCCATCCCAACTTCCCAGTACCATCGACAACATGAAGCTCCTTGGTATTGCTGCCGCCGTGCTCGCCACTGTCGCTCCTGCGTTTGCTTACTCCAAAACATATTCTTTGATACAAAACTCTTTCTTTGACGATGGTCACACTTCCCTCGCCAAAGTAACTTGCTCGCACGGGGAGCATGGCCTCCTTACCCACCGGTACACTACCTTTGATTCCCTCCCTTCCTACCCCTCTATTGGAGCGGCACCTCAGATATCGGGGACAGACTCGAGATATTGCGGCAACTGCTGGGAAATCACATACACCGACTCACATGGCACTTCCACGTCTGTCAACTTCACAGCCATTGACGCTGGTAAAGATGGTTCAGACACCTTCAGTATCTCACGGGAAGGCATGGATCATCTTACGCAAGGAAATGCTGGGAAGATTGGATCTGTCCCGATCACCGCGACTTGGAAATCATCCAAGCCATGCGATTAGAGGTAAGCTATGTCATGTATCGCGTACTGGATGATCGATGTATTGATCATCTACTCTTGACCATCAAGCAGGTGTCCAAGTTCAAAGTTCAAAGTCGATACCAACCCACGCTCTTTCGTCCTCTGTCCAGCTTCACTCTTTGTCACTTTTTGTCTTGTGCTTTCTTTTGCTTGTTTACAATGTCTGCTTCAGATTGGATCCGTACTTATCATGTATGCCGTATGGAATGCGGACACGGTGATATACCCTTGTTCTATATATTTATTGAACATTTAGCCACACATCATTAGGTTGCGTTCTCCTGGTACCGGAAAACGTTGACGGGGATATTGTCCCATGTGGATTTCTCCAGTGATCTAGCGTTCTTTCCGATATGATCGGTTCTCGGATGTGTGATGCACGACAAGTATGGAATGACATCGAGGTTTATATATATGATGTTTATAGACGTCGGTCTCGACACTGATGGGGCTGGTCGATGATCACAAGGGCTGTCACCTTACAGTTTGAGTGATTGATTCGGAGAAATGTCAGCATATGGAGGTTTCCCCGTTAGTCACTTTTTTCGGCCAGGGCATACCACGCACGGGGTAGTATGGGGGAGAAGCTACCGTCATGAGAATGTAACAAAGGGTCGGTGTAGTGGCGGGCCCGACGATACACGTTATCCGTCGCAGTGCTCACCTGATACAGGTATTCTACTGGTCACCGTAATGTCTTTGCACTACACTCTGCGGCTACATCAGCCCGAGGTCGGTCAGCACACACGGGCATGGGCTTCTGGATGCGAGCTTTCCAAAGCGAGACGGTACGCACTCTCTGTATTCTCGGACACCGACTATGTGACCGTGCTCAGCTTGCAATATATATATGCGCATGCTGCGATCTATAGGGTCTGTATCCACTCACCGAGGCCTATTCACCAGACACACTCAGCTCTTCTCTGCACACTTCTCATCTACAACCATGAAGTTCGCATCTCTTGCTACCGCTCTTCTTGCGCTCGTTCTCCCCACGCTTGCACAGACGACCGTCCAGAGTGTCTCGTACGACACAACATACGACGATGCATCCCTCTCCTTGTCGAGTGTCGCATGCTCCAACGGCGTCTACGGTCTCGAGACCAAAGGCTACACCACGCTCGGTTCCCTCCCTGATTTCCCATACATTGGCGGAGCGTACACCGTGACGGGTTGGGATTCGCCTGCATGTGGCACATGCTACAGTCTCACCTACGGTGGGACGACCATCTATGTTTTGGCAGTGGACGTTGCCCTCGATGGGTTTAATATCTCTGAGGAGGCGTTGAATGCGTTGACGGGAGGGTTGGCAGTCGAACTTGGCAGAGTCAACGCCAATGCGACTCCGGTTGCTGCGTCTTACTGCAAACTCTAAGCGACTCTGCGGATTATCAATTCGGGTACGTGAACGAGCTCGTTTGTTGACATGGTGACGTGGTGAGGATGCTAACCAGTGACCCTGCAGGATATGGACATGATCATTCAGATATTTGTTACAAGGGCATTCAAAGGACGTTTCTCCGCTGCTATAGGGTTTCATTAGGGTTCATTGAGAAACCGGACATTATTCGTTCATGACATCTTTGTAACTCGTAGCAGTAAGACAAGGACTCTGGAGCAGCATTAACACATGAACTTACTCGACGCACGTCTGACACCTGATACTACACCCACGACATCGTCAAGCAACGCGCTATGGCGTTCCACCGTAGATGACTCTTGTAGGGTGTAGCGCGTCATGCACCTCACCCTCTGATCTAGTACGTGCTGCTTCCGTGCAATGGTTTGGAACCAGACATTCCCAACAGATGTGCTTTGAGACCGTCGCACGGAAGCTGGCACAAGTCCTTGATCTCCGTTGGTAACCTAGCACGACAACGCATCAGCTATCACAACAAGGAAAAAGAGCAAAGAGGCAAAGAGGCAAAGAAATACAAAGGAGAGGCAACGATAGTCGGACGAGGCGTGGGCAAAGTGATCCAAAAAGGCAAGTCTGTTAGACCATCTCATGCTCTTTGCCTTCAACCTTCAATCTGTACGGACGCATGAAGCTTAATCGACCAGCCGAATGTGTCGCTAGACAGCTATGTCTTAAAGACTTATCTTATGCACGGATATGACGTTTCCTAGGTGTGCGTACGGTGGAAGCTCTTGACAGAGAGGGACTTCTAGGACCCTACAGTTATTCGCTACGGTATGACAAGGTTTACTTCTCTTTTCTCGCGATTCTGCTCAGATCCAAGATTTTGCATCGTAGCCCTAGCCATGCACATGGACGTTGCTCCGGAGTTCCTTATTTCGGGGTGGTATTGGGGAAAAGCCACCGTTATGAGAATACGGGGAGGGTGTGGCGGCCCCGAAGATGTGTGTGTCCGTCGCAAGTCTCAGGTCTTCTATTGGATGCTTTGATCTCTTTGCTACTCTACGGCTACATCTGCCCGACAACTGTTAGCTGACCCTTTTGCCGTTGCCGCTCATGCAAATCCGTTCTGCTGAAGCTCGCTCGTTTTGGAAAAAGGCAGGGAGTTGCTTTGCGCGAGTCTGAGCTAATGAGGAGAGTGGAGGTGTGGTTGTGCTGGTGGTGGCTTTGTTTTGCTGTTTTTTTCTTTCCAGTTTCACCGTTGTTGGATGGTTGGAATGATTGAGAGGTTATTGATGGGAGTTTTCTTCTGGGGTTTGAATAGCTGGGGAGGTCCTCTTCGCCGAAGTGTTGATCACACCCACGGGAGTTTCCAAAGGATGCGGGTGCGTTCTCCCATTTGCGTTATTGAACTAATGCTTACCTGCAGTATAGTATCGTCGAGTTTGCATCGCCAGAGGACGCCCAAAGAGCTTTCCGTGAGCTCTCAGAAGTACCTCTTTTGGGTCGTCCAGTATTCATCCGCGAAGCAAGTTGTTGAGTCTTACGAGGGCTCTTTCTTAATTTCAACGGATTAAGACCGAGAAAACGAGTCACGTTTTGGTGCCACTCCCGTTCCGGGAAATATCGGTAGGGCAAGGGCTGCATGCTCAGCCGCCCCCACGTCCTCCTCATCACGATTACTTCAGCACCCATCAGAATCCAGGCATTCAGCTCTATGTTGGAAATGTGAGTTCAACTTTCCTTGATTTCGACGTCTTCTTACATTGCAATCAGTTGCCCTACCAGGCAGGTTGGCAGGACTTGAAAGATTTGTTCTGTGCGGCCGGGAATATCATTAAGGCTGACAATCTATATTTCGGCGGTGGACACTGCCCCCAATGGCTTTAGCTTTAGTGTCTCTGAGGAGGCGATGAACGTGTTGACGGACGGGCCGGCGGTCGAGCTTGGCAGGGTCAACCTTAGCGCAATTCAAGTTGACGCAGCTCAGTGTGGATTCTGAGCAGATCAGGATCAGTTGTTGATCAGTCCATGTGCAAGTTCGTTTATGGACGTGTTGACGATGCTCACTGATAAACTTGCAGGATAAGGACTCTGTTTGCATGATTTTTCAGGTGCTTGTTACAAGGGCATTTGAAGGACGTACTTCGCTGCGATCTGGGGGGTTCGTTTGGGTTCATTGGGAAGCCAGACGCGATTCATTCATGACATCTTTGTAACTCGTGGCAGCAAGAGAAGGCCTTTGAAGCACCATTAACACTTGACCTACTTTAACGCACGTCTACGCCCGATACACAGTCAAGCATGCGCGAAGGCGCTTCCGAACGGTATTGTAGAATAACAGTAAAGATGGTGCCGTGACATACTTAGGGTGCGGCCAAATGAATGTCATCGATCGAAAGGCTCCGGATTGATGAATCCCTGTCACTGTATATGCGGGAGAACTCCGAAAGTAAACACCCTGTGGGATCTATCAATCGATGGACCTTTACTTCATTCAAAGGTATTCGTTCGCAATATCTGTCTAACTCGTGGTGGTGAAACAGGGACTCTGAAACAACGTTCACATTACCTACTTGAAAAACCTACGTCCTACGCCCGATACACCCATAGCGTCGTCAAGCACGCAGCATAGCGCTCCACCGTAGATGACAATGCCATAAGGGGTTCTCTCGACAACATCCAGAGTCCCAGCATCATGGGAACCGCCGCCGCACCTGCGACGAGTTTCCGAGTTCGCGACGAGAGTCGGGCAGCACCGAACCATGTAGTACAGAGGATGTTGACCCCCTCTACGGCGTGTACGACCACGCTCACTACAAGCCCCGTGTACAACGCCCAACTACACCATGGGAACAGACTCAAACCCGTCTTGACGAACTCATAGTCCAATTCCGCCGGTCCGACGGCGAAGATGGGAGGGGCAGTGTTGGTCGGGGCGAGCCGATGCGTAAAGAAATGGATGGGCACGAATATGAGGGCGCTGTAGGCGGCGAGATTCAGCGTGCTCGTGGCTTTGCGTGGTTGTTTGGAGGGGGGCACCAAAAGCCTGTGGGCGAGACCGGACGCGACGTGTATGGCTAATGGCGTCAAGAGGAGATACTTTTCTCCGAATGGGGTCTGGTAGTACTCTCTTCCCAAGAGCTGGTTTTTATATCACAGACAATTGGAACGTATGTGGTCAGCGTGACCTTTCGATGAGCACTTTGGGTACATACCATGACATTGGAAGACAGGCTCGACCCTCCTACGTTGGCAAGCAATGGAGCGGACAGGTGGACTAGAAGAAATGTTGAAATGAATGGTGCACATGCACGGGTAAACTTGGTCAATATCGATGTCGATGTGTTCCTCGAACGGTCGCCCGGATTCATTGTGACAGAAGCAAGTTAATTCGATGGAATACGTTTCCGCGCTAGTGCTAGTGTCTGGAGACTGGAGTGTAGTCCACCCACGCAATGACCGTGTCGAGTCTGTGGCGTGCCGACGTGAGCGTTTCCGTGCCACTTCGCTCGGGGCGGTCGGCCCGTAGTATGGTGGTGCTACCGCTTCACTGACATTGTCGTCATCTCATCGGTCGATCGCGAACTCTGTTCTCGATCTGCGCATCGATCCTTATCCTTTCACACACGGACAGCTGTAGACCGCTCTTTCTCGTGTTCGACATCAAGCAGACGTGTTGGCTCTCTTTTCGGACTCAAATGAAGAGCTTACATCCGCGAACGTAGTACTAGATACAAATGTAACGTTGAGAGCTCCAGGACCATCTTAATCAGCAAGGTACAGCCATCATACTCAGGCTCAGCAATCCATCTCAATGCCATTGTAAGGACCATGGTGGTTCGACACATCGCCCATAATGACAATGGGCACGTCACCGACGATGCATTCAGTGCTTGGATTGTCCTGGCCTACGTTTATTTCCCCGATCCATCGGCACATCATGACAGTGTTGGGAATTGAACATTAAATGCTTACCGGGACACGCCGCCCATCCGCCAGTCTCTCTGATGTGCACCTCGCCAGAAGGGTGCACGTATCCAAAGAACATCTGGGGCACGATCGGAACCGGATCTTTCAAGTTGTTGATGTGCATGAGATGCATATTGGCATCAACATAGTCTGCAAACGCCTGGTTTCCAACACGCGGAAGACCATAGAGAATGGTCTGGAACGTCGTTCCGGAGGGGAGTTGGAATGGGAGGTAGATCGAATCAAGAAGAGAGAGCGCTGCACCTGGATACATTGGGCGGTGACGAGAGAAATGAGAACGTCGATCATACATCGCTGGGCAGTACTCACCGAGAGAGTGGCCGACCAACGTCACAGAGCTCGCTCCAAACTTGGACATGGCCGTTTGGACACCCTGAAGAATTTCTGAAGCCGTCCTTTCATGACGAAGCGTGAAGATCTCGCGTTCAATACGGGACACAGTGGATACATACTGAGCTTGGTCATCCCGGAAACCACTGTGTACCTGAATATCAGGGGAAATACCAGGGTAGAGCGACGAATCTAGGCCACCCATAACGAAGTCCGCGTCGGTGAGGAGGGCCAAACTGCCATGTTACGCAATCATTTATCATTAGCTGAGCAAAATCATACGTTGGACGTGACAAGCTCACATATGAGAAGTATTCGTCCCTTGATGAGCCACGATTACCTCGTTGAGACTTGAATCGTATCCAACATACCCTATTAAACATCAATCACTATCACTCAACCCGGGAAATGATTAATAAAGGTCCAATCTGGATCTCACAGTATTGGACTCCATCTCCGTCCCCGCCCGACGCCACAGGCTTAAAGCCAGCGTTGTTATCACAGTTGGCTGCACAGAGGCGGTGTCACCTTGGAACATAGGTCTATAAACAGAGACAGTACAATGATTTACCTCCACAAGACCATGTGTTACGATTTGCCCCTGTATCTTTTTCTTTTCAGCTCTTCGTCGTTCCCACTCCTCATAGCCCTTCACTGGGTCTTATCGCCACCTAACCCGCAAACCCTGCCGCTCACAGGATATGCCCTTTCCTCTTGTCCTTGCTTTTTATCTAACTTGACCTTTCAAGGGAGATCTACCATAGTCTCTTTCCGAGCCTTTGTTACTCTGTTCTCCAAGTACGTTCTTACTTGGATTCCCTCATAACTGGAATACGTACCTTATTCCTGGACTCACTTACATCATCATATGACTATTACTTACGCTTCTCTCATATGATATTTACTTAATTCCCCTTCGTTGTACTTGAGCTAGTTACTAGATACCTACTCTTGTACCGTTCCCCTTGACTTCCCTTGTACTACCTCGTACTTCGTGGAATCCACCTCTTTGAAAGCCTCTTCGCCGAGTCTAAGTCTCACTACCAGCATAAACTGGTCCTTGTCCTTCGAACCCTCAAACCATTGACTAGCATTAGACTAGCAACGGTACCTTTGCTCTACGGACTCCATGTCACCATAAGGACACGCTTGCTCAGAACCCTCATCTCTTCAAACCTCTAAGGGCTACGTTCGTCCCTACCCGGGTCAAACGTAACACCATGAGAGGGTCATCGAGGGATCACAGTATGCAACACTCGCAAAGTAAGTGTACGGAGAGAAAGTGTCGATCTGAGAAGTCGTTAGCGAGGTGATGCTTTGTCTCGAGACCAGGGTGGGGGAAGCCTGCACAGCGGCGACCCCAAGAAGGCAGGCGACGAGGATAAAGGTCATGAAAGGTGTTTGCAGATTCGTGCGATTGGTACGAGAGGGTGATGGTTTTCTGGGCAACACTCACGTCTGATTTTATGGACATTTGTGGTCCGGGATCTATTGATCTAAGGGTTCAATTTCTATGACGGATGGATGGGGCTGAAACAAGAACAAATAGACCTATTCGAAGAAATGGAGCACATGACTGCATGCGTCAGGCGTAATCATGTCGAACGCCCTATAGAAGGTTGAAATCATGAGGAACGTTTGTTTGGAGCGTGATGAAAATGAAATATTACCGCATCAGAGATCAGCCACCATTGGTTGGACAGACGCCCGGCGTCTTTAGCCTCAGCACTGGAGATGATTTGAACATCACTGAGGATGCTGCTTGACAATTAGTGGACTGTTGCAAAGAAAAAGCAGGTCGCGGTTGCATTGATGCCACAGCAGTGGTGCCTTCCTTTGCTGCAGCCGCCGTCTACGCCCGCGAACAACTTTCGGAACACGCGGCACTCCATGTCCCTGCCAAGTAACGCCATCCGGGTTCGCCCCTCTGAAGCCGCGGCATGCCGCACAGGCTGTCTGCTATCACGGGGCTCGTAACGGGGTGCAGTATGGCCATGAAACAGATGTGAGCGTCCATACGGAACACCGCCAATTTGGCCAATCGGTCAAGTGGCAGTTTGCTGGCCACATATTTGAGTCCCGGTCGACTTCAATCAAATACATCTTGCTTCAGTGACTTGGTAGTGCTCGATACTGTAGCTCAGATTGTTGCTGACTGGACTATACGGTACGTCGTACAGACACTCAAACGTACACTGTATGTAGCAAGATCTGCCATAAATATGGAGTTGGCTGTGCCCACGACATCAATGTAC
>JBBPNA010000506.1:0-18729 GCA_038090555.1 Boletus subcaerulescens | reverse complement strand
TCCAAGAAATCGCAATTTGCGGCACTGCTCGGTTTTGGCCGGTTCCGGAAGGGCAAGGAGGTCGAGAACCATGAGAGGGAATTCGGTCACCCTGTGGACACCATGGCGGCACCAGTCAGGAATGACCTTCGCAGATTGGGAAGAGCTCTCTGAAGGCTTCGACGGCAGGACTTTCCTTGGCCTAGTACCACCTGTTAATAGTATCATATCACGAATCACGATATATTTCCTCACCTTCTCCTTTGGCATGTACGTATCAGTCACTCGTTTCGCAACTGTATCCTATACTATGTTCTATGCTTGCACCTGTACTCCCTGTGTGTAACACACACTCTTCTTTCTGCATTTTGTGGATAAATGACAAGGAGTATGAACACCTCAGGCTTTCAACGGTAACTGTGGCGCACAGCCACTGATTATATAACCTTTCAATGGAAGCTCGTCCCCCAAGTTCATAGAGACTTGCGCCTACAATCAATTCTGCTCCGAGATATGCGTAAACAGCTTGACCCTCGAGTACCCACCCTCATCACCAACAACGTCAAAAAGAACCACAGGTCCTTCATAGTCTTTGTCGGTGACAAAGGCAGGGATCAGGTGCGTCAGGTCTGGTGCGAGAAGTCGTCTAGCTTGGCTGATGAACTGTACGGATCAGATTGTAAACCTCCATTACTTACTCTCCCAAGCTCGGGTTTCAGCGCGTCCGTCTGTGCTATGGTGCTACAAGAAAGAACTTGGGTTCACGACGTAAGTGACATCTCGTGTCCTTGTAGGAGTACCATCGAAGAACCTCAACCAACTGACGAAATAAACTAGACACCGGAAAAAAAGAGAAGCCAAAATCAAGCGCGACGTAAAACGTGGCATTCGAGAGCCCAATGAGCAGAATCCATTCGAAATTTTCGTGACCGTCACCGATATCCGCTATACCTACTACAAGGAATCACATAAAATTCTCGGCAACACTTATGGGATGTGTGTCTTGCAAGATTTTGAAGCTATCACGCCCAATCTGCTTGCGAGGACGATCGAAACAGTGGAGGGTGGAGGACTTGTAGTGTTATTGCTGAAAACCATGACGTCACTCAGGCAACTATACACGATGACCATGGCGAGTGCCTTCGCTATATGCGTGTAGAGGAACCCAACTTATTGTCTATGCAGGATGTCCATGCCCGTTATCGCACCTCGTCTCACGATTCTGTGGTCGCTCGATTCAACGAGCGTTTTATCCTGTCTTTAGGGTCCTGCGTAGACTGCCTAGTTTTGGACGATGAGCTAAATGTGCTTCCCATTTCCAAAGGGAAGGATATAATACCCACCGAAGAGGAACGTGGCAAAGGAAAGGCCGACGTAGACCTCAAAGACCTCAAGGATAGCTTAGCCGATACCAAACCTGTTGGCGAACTTGTCAAGCTCGCGAAAACGATTGACCAAGCACAAGCCCTCCTCACTTTTGTGGAAGCTATTGCCGAAAAGACTCTTAATTCCACCGTGACACTGACGGCTGCCCGTGGGCGCGGCAAGTCTGCAGCGTTGGGTCTCGCAATCGCTGCTGCGCTGGCGCACGGGTATTCGAACATCTTCGTGACGAGTCCGAGCCCGGAGAATCTGAAAACACTGTTCGAGTTTGTCTTCAAAGGACTGGACGCATTGGGATATGAAGAGCATCTCGATTACGACATATTGCAAAGTACAAACCCTGATTTCAACAAGGCTATCGTTAGGGTCAATGTCTTCCGCCAGCATCGTCAAACTATCCAGGTTTGTTACGTTGGTCCATTGGTACTGTCTCACCTCACTTTTTTATAGTACATCCAACCTGAAGATGCTCATGTGTTGGGACAAGCTGAACTCGTCATCATCGATGAGGCTGCAGCTATCCCCCTTCCTCTTGTACGAAACTTGCTTGGGCCATATCTTGTATTCATGGCGTCAACCATAAACGGATACGAAGGCACCGGTCGCTCTCTTTCTCTCAAACTTGTACAACAACTGCGCGAAAGTACTCGTCCCTCCCTCTCCAAAGATGCTGCTACAATAGATTCGTCCGTGGCAATCACCTCCACTTCCAAAAAATCGATTGTTGGCCATTCCCGTGTCCCAAAAACGCGTACTCTGCGCGAAATAAAACTCGAGACACCTATCCGTTATGGTGCCGGAGATAAAATTGAAAAATGGTTGAACAGCCTTTTATGTCTAGATGCTACCATCTCCTCCAAGTCTGCTGTCGCTTTTGCACAGGGATGCCCCCACCCATCTACGTGTGAGCTGTACTATGTCTCACGGGATACACTGTTCAGTTACCATCCCGCTTCGGAGATGTTCCTTCAGCGGATGATGTCGCTTTACGTTGCTTCGCATTACAAAAACCAACCCAACGATCTCCAGCTCATGTCCGATGCTCCCGCACACCACCTCTTTGTACTCCTTCCGCCTCTCAGAAACGATGAATCCCATCTCCCGGAACCGCTCGTTGTGCTCCAGGTCGCACTTGAAGGTAACATCAGTAAAGCGGCGATCATGGAAGGCCTAAGCAGGGGATTGAGAGCAGGGGGTGATATGATTCCCTGGATCGTCGCGCAGCAGTTCCAGGAGAGCAAGTTTGGCATGTTAAGTGGTGCGCGCATCGTCAGGATTGCGACGCACCCCGAGTACGCAAACGTGAGTAGTGTTATCTTGAGCTCCTTTGGGTCGTCATTCCTTGATCCCTATTGGAGCTCTTCGCAGCCGCTGAGGGGAGCCGCGGAACGGGTGACGATTTCGGTGAAACCGCGTTTTGTGAACAGGGCTGATTTGAAAACATTTCCTTCTCTGCCTTATACAGATGGGGTATGGCTCTCGAGCCCTCAAAGCCCTCAATTCATTTTACAGCGGTGAATACTTCAACGTTTCAGAGAACAGCCTCTCTGAGCCGTCTTATCCCGATGTCACCTTGGTTGATGCTGTACGCCTGTCTCCCAAATCCTTGAAACACCCAAGCTTGGCTAATCATTTGACTTCACGTGTCACCGGTTTCTCAATGGTTCTCCTTCCTGTTTCGAAAAGGATACGGACCTTCTGACGGATCACCCAACTGTCCGCCCGGCGGATGCGATGCCGCCGTTGCTCCAGCGTCTGTCGGAGAGGAAACCGGAAAGGTTGGATTACCTGGGCGTTTCGTATGGGTTGACACCGCAGCTGCTGAGGTTCGTTGTCCTTTATTTTGACGTTGAAACCACCCCGGCGGCGGCGAACAGCATACTCGCGTCACCTGTTCTCCAGTCAACTAACGTGATCGTATCTTCAATCAAACACAGGTTCTGGAAACGTGCGGGCTTCGTACCCCTGTATCTTCGGCAAACACAATCTGAGCTCACGGGTGAACACACATGCGTAATGGTTCGGGGGCTGAATAGCTCGGCCACAGCTGATCTCGAGTGGCTGGGCGAATTTGCAAAGGGTGAGTTGGACATTCACAGGCGAAGATATATTGATGATTGTGTGACATGGTAGACTTTAGAAGACGCTTCTTATCTTTGCTCTCTTTCAAGTTCCGAGAGTTCGGTAGTGTGGCCGCGTTGAGCATTCTCGAAGCTGCCAATGCGGGAGTCAGGAATGGCGAGGGTGATAATTCACCCGGTTCACGAGGTAAGCATTGCTGTTCCACCCGGACCCCTCCTCATCGCCGTCGCCAGTCATCACCTCGTCCGAACTTTCATCTCTCGTGACGCCATTTGATCTCAAACGCCTCGACTCATATGCCAATAATATGGTCGATTACCATGTCATTCTCGACCTCCTACCCTGTATCTCCTTCCTCTACTTTGACAAACGACTGGGGGACGATGTGAACCTGTCTGCTGTGCAAGCATCGATACTTGTCGGCATGGGCCTCCAGAGAAAAACGATTGAGGAAGTGGAGGTAAGCACGATTGTCAAGGCATCGCGATGGCGACGAAATGTTGATTGCCGACGTCGGCTGACAGAAAATGTTATCGCTCCCCGTCTCGCAAGCATTGGCATTGTTCAACAAGCTCATACGCAAGATCAGCAAGAAATTGACTGATATACAAAAGCAAGCCATCGGAGCGGATATACCTGTTGCACCGCCGTCCAGAAATACCGAGTCGCGTGTGCACGAGAGTAATGACGGTGACGGTGGCAATAGTGGAGAAGCATCGAAGCCATGGCAACCTATTGAAGCTAGTGTTGAAGACGAGCTAGACGAAGCGGGTGATGAAGCGACGCAAGCTCTACGCGAGAAACAACGCGCAATGATTGAATCGCTTGATCTTAGCAAGTAAGTGCATCCATTTATATTTATAAACCCTCTCGTCATCTACATCCATCGCCCTCTTTTCCTCCACCCATCGCCGCTCTAACCCACCCATAAATGAAGAGAGGGATGATCCGTTGGCTGCGCGGTTGGCGATGCTAATTTTTGCCTATGGCGATGACCATCGGAACGATCACTGATGGTTTCCTGTAATTCATAGGTATACCCTTAACGATGCTGCTGCAGATTGGAGTGCTGCGGAGGCTCATGTTACGAAGTTCGCACAGGGGAAGGCAGGGGCTACTGTCGTGAGTGTCAAAAGTGGGGCCGTCTCGGGGCAGAAGCGGAAGGCGGAGCCCGGAGGGGAGAAAGAAGGGAAAAAACCCACGCGGAGGGGGAAGAAAGCGAAACGGTAAGCTGACATTGATGTTGCGTCGATCAAATGAGATATTTTCGCGTGTGGCATGGGGAGTCCAGGACATGCGATTCCTCGGAAATACGGCTGCTACAGTGCTACTGGTATTTGTGGCCAGTGACTTTCCACATATCATACATAGGTGATTAGACTGTATCAAACTGTAAAGTTAGTAGCTCATGTCGTGCTAGGCTACAGTGTCGCCTGCAATCTGGATGATGCGGTACACGTTTGGAACAAAGACCGAGGTTCAGGTGGCCCGGGTGGGTGAGAACGCCACTATCATTGTTCAATGGATCACGCGGGTTATTGTACCCGGGTTCTTAATAATAGGACCGCGTGGGCGAGCCCACAGCTGGCCACGCTGACCTATGGGGTTACTCCCTTCTCCTGTGGAGACGTTTGGCAGCCTGAACCCACTAAATGTTCCATTTCCTGTCAGCCGGGTGCCTTCGGGTGGAGTCTCAATCTGGGCCTGAAAAATCTTCCATGAATCCATCTCAAGGTCATGACCATAGAAGTTTACGGGAAGACAGGACAGTTTGACTTTACTCCGCCTTGTATCCGCCATCATATTTACCCTCTCGTGGCAAGAAAAGCAATATATTCAAAAGTTGCGTTCATGCTTATAGATGAATTGCTGGGCGCGTGCAGATCGACAGATGTGCTACGCCCTCTGCACGGTGTTATGGTATCATGGCACCAAGGCACCAACTTAGGAGGAGTAAGCGAACAGGTCAGCTGGTTCGTCTTTTTTTGCACTGCCGTAAACGTTGACGCCGTTCCTGGAGGCGAACGCTCGACTGGGAGTTCGGGATCTTGAATTAGCTGCATAACGTGGCCTTGTGCCTGCTCACCCAACTGCACATATATAGTACCGGCTTATCGGGGCCCAGGGTCAGCACCCTTGTCGACACTTTCCCGGAGCCTTGAGCTTCAGCGCTCTTCCTCAAGACGAACATGGTGGCCCCTCGGTTCATTGCCAATCTCGTCCCCAGGAGGGAGAGAAACCCCAACAGCTCTGGTGTCTTCCAGGCTCTTCTGACGCTCAAGCCCGTTCAGTATGGTCATTTCTGGGTGGGGTGAGTCAAGTTTTGTCTGTAGTGTGGTCTCTGTTCACGCATACTCGATTAGCTGGCTCGCATGGACTTGTGACGCTCTCGATTTTTTCACGGTGTCCTTGACGATTCCATTGCTTGCTAACCAATTCGGTGTGCATGTTGCGTCGATTGTGAGATTCCACTGTCTTCATTCCGTTCAACACGGCTGATTGACCTATAAAGACGACTGCCATCACACTCACCTTGCTCTTCAGATCACTTGGCGCTGTGAGTTGTCATTTTCCGACGTTTCTGCTTTCGAGTGACCCTACGCCAGATTATATTTGGTATCTTATCTGACAGGTTTGGTCGGAGATGGCCCCTAGTCTTGAACCTGCTATTCTGTTGTGTCTTCTCCCTTTCGAGTGGTTTCGTCCAGACCTATGTTCAATTCCTCTGTGTCCGTTCCCTCTTTGGCATTGCCATGGGTGGTGTTTGGGGGCTCGCTGCATCGTCAGCACTGGAAAATCTTCCCGTTAAAGTTCGAGGTCTTGCGAGTGGTATTCTCCAACAAGGTTATGCGGTCGGTTATCTTCTCGCGGCAGTCATCAACCTCACTGTCGTGCCGAATTCCCCCTACACTTGGCGGACGCTGTTCTGGTTCGGTTCTGGCGTCACGTTTTTCGCTGCCATTCTCCGTGCATGTTTGCCCGAATCGGAGATCTTTTTACGTGCCAAGGCGCTCGAAAAGGAGAAAGGGGCGACCACCACCGAAAACACCAAGGTCTTCATCCACGAAACAAAGGAAATGCTTAAAACTCATTGGAAATTGTGCATCTATGCCGTCTTGCTTATGAGCGGTAAGCCACCAGTTGTCGGATTTGACCGGCGTGGGAGAATGTTTATCTCTGATGTTGTTCGCAGGATTCAACTTTTTATCTCACGGTTCTCAGGTACCAGAATCCCGTTTCTTGTGGACATTGCGCGTGTATTCATTTGGCTTGCAATTGGCTCGTCATTGTAGGATCTATACCCCACTTATTTGGAGACGACCAAAGGGTTCAGTTCACATGATGCAACGATTGCCACTATAATCGGAAATTGTGTAGGTGTATCATATTACCCCCTTCCATTCCACACGTGCTGATTACAATGATAGGGAGCCATTCTGTAAGTTCCGTCGTCGCGAAGAAGATAATCTCACGCTCATGGCACGTTTTTTTCGGTCCGGTATAGTGGTGGTGGAGTTGCTGGATACACGAGCCAATACCTTGGGCGTCGACTCACAATTGTGTTAGTGCATTGTGGTCTTGTATTTGTGGTCTTGACGACTAATATCGTCATTCAGTATCATGGTATTGCTCGTTGGCGGTTAGTTATCTTCTGGATCTGACCGCAGGCTGGTCGCTGATCGACGTGTCGCTTTGAAGCCTTCATACCTTTATGGATTCTCCCAAACAGCTTTGGTCCTCTCTCAGCGGGTGCCTTCTTTGTCCAGTTCGGTGTCCAGGGTGCATGGGGAGTGGTGCGTCCATGCTCCTGTTCTTTAGTTGCATGAAGTGAACCTAACTGGATATCCTACACTTAGATACCAATTCAGCTCGCAGAAATGTCGCCTCCTGCCTTTAGGGCGACGTTCCCTGGAGTAGCTTATCAGCTCGGAAACGTGAGTTACCATCCATGGTACGGAATATTCGTGGAATAGACCAAATTTCATCTTTTAGATGGTGTCTGCTGCATCTTCTCAGATTGAAGCGAGTGCGTTCTATTTGTCGTTTATCCATGTACCGGAGCCGAGAACTGATGCATGGTCTGGAATAGCCGGCGGAAATAATCTAAAGACAACAATCTACGTCAACGGCAAGCCCAAGATTGTTAATGATTATGCGACGGTGCAAGGGATCTTCATTGGCACCATTGCTGCATATGTTGTTCTGGTGACGATCTTTGGGCCCGAGTATGTCCTCTACTTTTATCGTCGGTTCACATGCTGATGGCGAGTCACATTACCCTTTGTTCACAGAAACCATTCGTCTCACTTTGAGAAACACAAAACTGCGTTTGAAGAAGGCGGTGGACGAGACGATGCCGTCATGGAGGGCGAATCGGTACACGATGAGGACGAGAAAGCTTCAGAAGTATAATTGTGAGCGTCGACGTAGTACTATGACTGAACGACACATTTGACAACGTACCTTGCGAATGTACTTTTAGTGCTTTTTATATGATGTTTCACTTTAGCATTGATATTTCTTTTGCGATGCCACAAGTATGACTTGCAGGGCACTTTTGGTGGGACTCCGTACAATGGAAACTCCGGTCTGGGATGGGGCTTTATCTTGGCGGTGTCCCCTTACAGCCCGGCCACATCGGTAAGCATGAGAACTAATATGGGTTCCGGTCCGCCGGTGGACTCGGATGGCCTGGCGTGGTACTTTGCTCTGAACATGGAATGAACCGACAGAGTCTGCACCTGGGAAAACCCTCTGGTTTTGATGTTGGATCAGATTATTGGTAGCGTGAAACCCAGTGTGCTTTCTCGCAGACGGAATTCACTCGATCAGTGACAGTGACAGGGACGTCCTAATATTCGTTGATCACTTCTTCGTTTTCTTGATCAACCTGCAAAGGTTTCCCCGCGTTCTCGAGTGGACTGATCGCCAAAGACATGCCTCATGACTCATGCCGAGCACGTGTGCTCCCGGAAGAGATTTGACACTAATCGACCAGATCACACCGATACGAGTATCTAGCAAGCAAGTAACCATGGAAAGCCGGGACGTATCGGAACAGGGTTCCAATGGGACTCAGGGTCATTAATATTCGTGGCACCTATTTCCGCATCGTCTTCATTTACACCCATCACTACTGCAGACAACATGGCATGGACAGCCTATTGAAACACGAAGTGCAAAGTGGTTCGGCTTTATGACACAGTCTGTCGAGTGTCAGAAGGGATGTTCAGCGGGGTGTCATAGGAAAGTTTGAGCGTCAGCTATGATAGCATACCCCAGATTAAATCTACTGGATCTATTGTTATCGTTATCCTCCTCCCGCGGCCCTCCTCGCCAAACGTCAATGACATGACGCGTATCAAGAGGTGTTTCCCATGGAAACGAACATCCCGTCGCCCAAATTGTCCCTCTGAACCTTGATTTATTACTGTCTTTTTCAGCCAAGTTAGCGCCATGGGAAAATTATGTCGAAAGTGCCCCCCTCCGATCGGTGTTTTTTGGTCGTATCACATTGTTCGTTTCCTCCCTCGCACTCGTTTCAGTCATGTCGCCAAGTGTCATCATCTGGCCGGTTCTCTCGTCTCCGTCACATGTTTTCCTCCGTCATTTGTTTCCGTCAAGTTGCCCAACGACTTCCGAAATATAATATACCATAAAAATGATGAATACACTAGTATCAACTCTGGACTGTTACTGTCGGAATCGCGTTAGCTGGGGTTGCAAGCCATAATCCACCCCAGCTGATTCGGACGCTGGTACCACATATATCGGATGACACACCTTTGTTCTTACAGAGCACTGCCATGTCGACGTCATGATTGACTTGTTTTTCGGCGCCAATTTTGCTCTTTCGTCCACGTGTCCCTTGGTTGGTAAGTTGTTGGTTTATACTACTCTTCGTCAACCACTTAGTAAATTAGCCCGGTAGAAATCCTAAATGGTCAAGTCCATGTCTGAAGTGTTTCGTCTCTCCGTCTGTTGCCCAGATGGATCCGACTGCGTGGCATGGCGGGGCATGGGGTCTGTTAAATGTGACAGGTTTAAGTGGAACATGACGTGTGGAGATGCTTGTTTGGGAACTGTCTTCCCCAAAAACAATGCCCGCACTTGGTTCGATGAATACAGTGGGGGGTTGCCAGGTACGCGGCAACGACTTGCGCCTTGTGTCTAAACGAATCGATGTGATGGCAGTCGTACCCGTCTCTTCCCCGACGTTTTTTTTTCTTCCGACTTGGTTTGAAGCAAGTGTAGATGAGAAGTGGGACATGCCAACACCCAAGCAATAGTACCACAAGAACACGGAAACCTCGGCTTGTTGATAGAGCGGCCGCGCGGCTTACTATCGATCACCTTAGCGTCGGAATTTGCTAGTATCGTCGCTCAAACGTTCATGTCTGGGCTGCAATCTTACTCGGAACACACCGGGATAGCCACGTTGTCGCGACAGAAGTCCAGTGCCCGACTATCGGACGGACTCGTGTTAAGTTCGATGGGGGCGGGTTGTACTTCGGCGTGCGATGTTCGGTGAGTCTGGGCCATGTGCATGGTGATCATCCTCAGCTCAGTAATCGGAGATCTAAGCGACCTATCACCATGTATCCACGTTTCCGACCTTCCATCCCGTATGCCTAAAACGACAGCAGGAATGCCGAATGTTCCCGGTCTGCATGGTCGACGAAACGGCTATAAATATAGTGGATGCTGGCATTGTGGAGATGTAATTCCTCATCGGGATATCTGCAGTCCAGGTCTCGTTTACTATCTACGCCCGCCGACCAGATTTTCCTAATCGTGTCGTTCCAGGGTGGAAACGCAACGCGCATTTGGAACTCGCAGGTTTGAGGAATCCTCATAAAAGCTACCTGGCGTTTTTCTTCCTTCCCAAGCACCATGTCGCGCATCCTAAACACTTTCATTCCGAAGAGGGAGAAGGGTGCCTCAGCATCCGGTATCGTCGATGGGCTTAAGAAGCTCACCTGGGTGCAGTGTGCCCAATTCTTCACGGGGTGAGAACTCGTGCTCTCGTTGTCTTGATGTCATCCGTTAAGGCTGATCATTGCCCGGTGTTAGTTGGCTTGCGTGGACTTGTGATGCGTTTGATTTCTTCAGCGTTTCGCTCAGTCTGCCGATGCTCTCCGAGCAGTTTAATAGACCGACGTCTTCGATAGTACGTTTACTTGGGGATACCTAGGTGACTTTGCACTCAACCCTAGTGCCCAGACGACTGCAATCACCCTCACGCTACTGTTCAGATCGGTTGGCGCAGTGAGTTTCTGAGACGTTTTCTTCGACAGTTCTCACTGATGACATTGATTCAGATCTTCTTTGGTGTCTTGTCGGACCGTTATGGCCGCCGATGGCCTCTTACTTTCAACCTACTATTATGCTGCACCTTCTCTCTTGCGACGAGCTTCACGCAAACCTTCAACCAGTTTTTGGCTGTCAGATCACTCTTTGGTGTCGCGATGGGTGGCATTTGGGGTCTTGCAGCCTCTACAGCCCTCGAGAACCTTCCCGTTGAGCTTCGCGGTCTCGGGAGTGGCATCGTCCAACAAGGTTATGCCTGCGGTTATCTCTTCGCTGCTGTTGTCAACCTCACGCTCGTCCCGCACACCACGCACAAGTGGCGTGCGATGTTTTGGACTGGTTCCTCCTTGCTCTTCACTTCGGCCGTCTTGCGTTCTCTCCTTCCCGAATCTGCGGTATTCCTGCGTGCAAAAGCGATTGAGAAAGCGAAGGACACGGAGAATTCAAGAAAGACTCAGATCTTCATGAAGGAACTGAAGCAAATGCTTAAACAACATTGGATGCTGTGCATTTACGCTGTCTTGCTTATGGCTGGTACGTTGTTTGGAAGTCTTCTCTGTTTTTGGAGGTCGTCTTATCCGGGTTAATCATAGGTTTCAACTTCATGTCCCATGGATCACAGGTGAGAACCTCAATGTCAAGTGTGCTTGATGGACCATGTGGCGTTGCTGATCTGGACCGACCGCGCATGGCTTTCGTAGGATCTGTATCCGACCTATCTTCAACAATCGAAAGGTTTCTCTGCACGCGATGCGACTATCTCTACCATCGTCGGGAGCTGTGTATGTAACCTCTTCTTTGAGCCACCTTGCACGTGGTAATGGGCATTGTTTTGATTCGTAGGGCGCAATCGCGTAAGTATTCTTAGGTCGGGTGTGGTCCCACAATGTTTGACTGATTGCACTCATTTGCAAATTCAAGGGGCGGTGTCATTGCTGGTAACACAAGCCAGTACCTTGGACGCCGTCTGACTATAATGTAGGCTGCATGCATGCTGAATCGTTATCCATCGCTAACTGATCTTCCGAACAGCGTCTTTGTGTTGCTTGTCGGTGGTGAGTGCAGACTGAACAAGCATTCGTCTATACTGCCTCTCAGCCACGATCATCAACAGCATTCGTCCCGCTCTGGATTCTTCCCAGCTCCTTTTCAGCACTTACTGCTGGTGCGTTCTGCGTGCAGTTCGGAGTGCAGGGGGCATGGGGCGTTGTACGTAATGTCTTCGTTTTGTAACCACACTCATGCTCATATCGGGGACTAGATCCCTATCCAATTGGCGGAAATGTCACCTCCAGCGTTTAGGGCGACATTCCCTGGTGTTGCCTACCAACTTGGTAACGTATGTGCTTGCAAAAGGACTCGCAACAACGACGAGTCTGACTGATGTGACTGTGGACCTATAGATGATCTCCGCCGCTTCCGCCCAAATCGAAGCGGGTGCGTTCCCACCTGCTTACCCTTACCTTGCTTATCTTTGTCTGACGACTGTTTATCCATAGTTGGCGGGAAAAACTTCCAGACGTACGTGATGAAAAACGGTAAACTGACCACTGTGCCTGGATATGCAAAGGTACAAGGCATTTTTATCGGAGTCATTGCTGTGTTTGTGATTCTCATTACCGTCGTTGGGCCCGAGTACGTTTGGCATTTGTTCCTTCCCGGTCGCGGCCGCTCATCATTCGTGATGCCACCCCATTAGAAAACATGCTTCCCACTTTGAAGAGCACAAGACGGCGTTCGAAGAAGGTGGCGGATATGATGATGCCATGATGGACAACGACGAAAAGGGCAGGGAATCGTTCAAAGAACTGGACAAGGGAAGCTCGGTTGTCTGATCGGAACCATGACCGATGGGCCGAGAAGAAGAATCTCATGCCTTGATGGCATGAATTATGCAACGACGAAAACGTTCCACTAATCGATGATGTTGTACGTTTACGGATTGTTTTAATTCTTTACATGTTGCCGATTTACAGCGACCATTAGGGTGTTCGAGCAGTCATATCCTTTAAACAAAGATGGACTTTGTACAATGGCCTGTGTGAAATGTCGCTCGGAGTCTGTTTGGCGCGCGACAACGACGGTAAGGTGACTAGAAAATGTAGCCAGAACTCTCCAAGGGTCAAGTCACAAATTGCTGGACTCGAAGCGACTGGTCGGTCTCTATCAAAGAGCGGATTCCCAGAGTCGCGTGACTGGAAGCCAATCACAAAACCCGAGATTTCGCGTTGAAAAATCATTCTGAAATTTATATTATGAAAATAAAGTGAAATTCAGCTCCGTATCTATCGACGATCTGCCTCTCGACGAGGCAGGCCCATACAGGCCCATAGACGGGCTGGTCACCAGACTACGTTAACACCCCGATGGGCCATGCTGCGTGACGCGACCCGTGTTCATGTCCACACGCATCCTTGCATGTTGAGTCCTTGTTCCAAGCAAGGGCCAAAGCTGAACGTCCGACGGCCCAACTTACTAATTATATTCCTTATCCAGGACTATGATTTCCAACCTGAGACAGCAGAACAATCTATGCTACGACAACGACAACCTTTCATTGGACTCCCTTGACGCACGAGAACAACGGTGAGGCGAACGGTGCACGGCGGAAACTCTCTAACAAAGGTACCCTCTGAACCTAGGTGACTGCCATCAGCCCGAGGCTCTATCGCACTGGACTCGCGGTAAAGATAGCTGTACGGCGGTTCCCGCAATCTGAAATTTAACAACCTTTTGATTGTTGCAACTGCCTTCTGGGACGCTGTTTTTGCACAATGGTCCCTCTGTTCACGAAAGTATTATAGCTAGGTTCTCGTTTCTTTGATCCCCCGCTTATAGGACAACCGACGCAAATTGCTCGTCGGAAGTGGAAAATTGTGACTATATATCGACGAGCGGTCCATAAACGCGTATACGCTTTGGCCTGCGTGTGGATCTTGACAGCACAAAGAACGCTGTCTGGACGCTTTGACATATGGAACTATATATACGAGCATGCCTTTGTTTTCCGGGATAGCATCAACAACCTTCCTCTCTCCAAGAATGTCATACACTACCTCCCGTGGTGTCGTTCTGCACGCTACTCGTGCTGGGACTGGCCAGGTGGGTGTCCACACGCATTTCCCTTCTAAACTTCCTGCTGACCTCCCTTTGCTCTAGCATCGGGCCCATGCTGCGGACCCTCCTGTTCACCCTGCAGCGATGCACAGCGACATGCCACAATTTTATATGCTGCTGGACCAGCGACCCATTCAACGCGTGCCTCGTCCACCTCGCCTCAGCCCCCCTCACGAATCGATCGAGGCGATCACATTCTATGCCCATGGATGGCCCGGCGTCCGGGTAAGAGACATCCTCAAGAACACCGTGGTCGTCGACTCCCCGAATGATCCCGTATTCGAAGAACGTGGATGGAGGGCAACCATACTTCATCTAGAGGTGAGCCTGCCCTGGTTTCAAGGTGTGGTGGCAACTGATTGACACCGTCTGTTCAAGTGGCCTGGGTATGATCCTGTAATTTATCACAATTCAATGCACCAGCGAATCGACGTACGTCCGAACGGGGGGTATATGTCACGACAAGACTTTGCTACACGTATTTGTTTCCGTTTTTTCGATTTTCATAAACTTGTTTCCGTGAGCGTTTCAATCTCATTTTGGCAGTGACTTATTGCTGATGCCCCCCCCTTTCTTAAATCTGGAATAGGCACATGGCATTGCCCCCGGTTGGGAACAATGGGCATTGACCAGTGGCCTTGAGGGCATTCGCGTGAGAGACGTGGTTTTGCTCTCAGCCCATTATTATACGTCTGTTTGGGTCCCCGAGTTCTACGTCATTCAGTGAGTTCGGGATAGGTTCTCTCAGACACGTTACCACTTTCATTGTATTGGGCACCGGACGTTCTATCATGGAGTGCACATCATTCATGCCATTCATCCATTGCTTTCTCATGATACCATATCACCTAAATTCTCACACGTTCTCTAATCTTGACGTTCTATTCTAATTTCCAATTGGCCCTCCCATACATGTTTATTCCTATTCTCAACTATATGTAGAGGAAAGCAAATATCAGCAGGATACACAATTTACTGGCCACTTCTCAGTAATCAGCACGGGAAACCCGCGCCAGACCTTGACAAAAAACCTGCAGAGTGGATACCCGTCCACTCTCTTAACCGAATTCCATGAAGCAATCGACGGTTATGCTAGGTATAACTTGCAGTTTCATCAGGTCGACAATACCTAATACCCGTGGCTTTGGCGAACTGAAACTCTTTTCAATGACTTCCTCATACATACTATACATATATGTCACATATTTAAAACTGTTAGCTACATGGACGGGGAACCCCTTCCGAAAAAAACATCATCGATCCTTTACTGAATGGCAATGCGCTGCGGTTGTTGTTCAGGGTTTGCCTTTGGGAATGTTACGGTCGAAAAAGCCCATTCTCCAATTTGGCATTGACATCTTCCGGCTATCGTTTGCGTCAGCATTGACGATCAGCATTCGTCATTTGCGATCGACATACCTTGATTCCAAACGGAAGCTGTGACGTCCGGGAGAGTTTGCCATAGCGACGCTCACGAACCGCGTAGCCATCGCTCTCGTGAGCATGAGGGGCAGCAGACTTGCCTGATACTGTCAGACGGTCCTGTTGGATGCTGATAGCAACGTCCTCGGACTTGAGACCGGGCAGTTCGATCGTGGTCGTTATGATATTGGCGTCTCTTGATTCCTTTACGTCCATTCTGCAGGAGATATATTGTTTAGTAACTGGGTGGGATCTGATGAGTAAATTATGCTCCTACCTCGCACGGAACGAATCCAGGTGATGGGTAGTGTTGGTGGTGGCACACCCGTCGGGCCCGCCCTGGCCGAGGAGGCCAGAAATGAGCTTTGACCCACGTCATCAAAGAGACGGTCAAACTCGGTAAATAGGTCGTAGTGAAAACGAATCAAGAAAGACATCAGTGGAGTCGAGATAGGATTCAAGTATTAGAGAGCTATTTGTAGAAGAGATCGCGTTTGGCTGCTTCAAGGCAATTCTGCAGACCAAGGAAGTAGTCTTTGGACGTCGATCTGTGTACTAGGGTCCTAGGGAGAGGAGAAGGAAGAGGGAAGAGGAGGAGTGGATGGGCAAGAGCGCGAAGCGCCAGGAACGGGAGCCCAACTTGCCGGTAGGGCATGAGCTGCGAGGAGCCGGGATGGAAGATGGAGGCAGGGTGTGGTGCGCGGGTGCGCTGAAACGAGGATGAGCGGTGCGGGGAGGAAAATCTCACTCATTCCAGCGACGCGTCCTCGCCGCGTCGAATCGCGCACATTCACTGCCTGCAGTCCATTTCTGCGAGCACGTGCCTGTTCTATCGTCAGTTCTCCCACACCTTTATTCGGTACGCTGGAAGATCGGTGTTACAAGGTGTGCAGAAGGCATGATAAAGCAATTCCCAAGACTGGTATGTCTTACTCACTGATTTTGAGATAGCGCGGAGATCCAGGGAAAATGGGGCTAGCGGGAGTTCTATCATGAGCGCTGCAACATAGTTCGGAAATGAAGGAGGGTGAATCCATGTTTAGTAGTTGCATTCACCTCTTTTTCCCGAATTTTGGTCCCGTTCCCGCTCCCGTTCCTGCTACTGAATCTTTTCGTCCTCGATAAGAACTATCTCATTTTCATTGCGAGGTTCGTCCGTGGTCGTCTTAGTGGTGTGAGTTGCAAGTGGTGTAGTTGGCTTCGGATCCCAAAGCGGTTGATGCGAATGTCCGTCATTGTCAAGTACTGTAACAAGGATCATTCGTCATACTGACATGTTGAGCTTTCTTATCGCACAAACTGTTCCGAACTAGCCAGTGACGAGAACCCTGTGGAAAACTGGCGGCCCAGCCCGTCCAAATGACTACATAATGCCAAGGTCAGGCCGCACTTTCTGGAGATAGTCACCCATTTCCAACTGCACACCATAGTCACAGCGCTTTTCCCGCCACATAACAATGAGCGATCTCCCGCCTGGCAGATATCGTATACAGCCCGCTAGGAATTCTATACCCCCTCCCTTCCCAGTCGGTGCAAACATCAGAGGAGTTCCTAGTCGCGTCGTTTCTGCGGGCAACAACAATGTTGTAAGTCTACCATTCCCGTTTGGGACTAATGATGTCTGTACGACTGGTGTGCTGAGTGTTGCTTTGTAGTGGGATGTCGAGAAGCTTGACAGCGGGCTCTACATTTTAAGCTTGGTACTACGCAAAAACTGGTTCAGTAGGGATGATGGGAAGAATGTAGTAGTGGTACCTGAGTCAGCCGCAGCAGAGTGGAAAATTCAGAGTTATGAGGATGCTTACACGTCAGTGCCATATCTCAATACCTTCCGTTGATGGTCTACTAACATTTGAACTGAAATCTACCAGGATCGAGGCACCCGGCCTCTTCCCGGCTCGGAGCAGGGCTTGGAATTTGGCCAGCACTGAACCTGGGACTGAGGTGCGGAAACATGACTGATGAAACAGACTTACATAACTGATTACACTATGTCATTTACAGGTCACGCTTCGATTATTTGAGTTCTTCCCGTGGCCTCAGCAACTGTGGATCTTCCTTCCAGTGAACTAGACAACTCGAAGGTTTCTAGTTTTCCGGCAAGGAAAGGGTTGTTCTTGTATGCTGTACTGAATTGAGATCATGTATGTTGTCCCGCCAATGTATCACATGAATTGAAATGTGGGAACGAATATTGCATGATTTGAGTTATGAAAAGACACGAGGGTCAATCCCTGCATGCGCCGTCCGTGTCTAATTTCATTGACCACAAATCTTTCTCGGACAGATCGGGTAGACACCCAGAAACCGCCGATGCCGCAGTTTAATCTTGTATCACCTCGAAGAGACATCTCGTGTAATATTGTGTGAGATCTCAACATGTTGAGTGCGCGGTGCTGTGTCTTATCCTCCTTTTCCTCTGGACAAGCAAGATAAGTAAATCGATAGTTATTTCCGTGCTACGTACCTCCTGGGAGATGGTTATGAGTTCAAGTTGGCAGATCGACAGCGCGACAAGTAGTCTCCGTTGCAGATGCGGAGTCAGAGACTCAGAGGAGAGATTTGCGAACTATTTAGCTATCAGGCAATCACGAACGAGCATTATTCCACAATAAAACGTGAAGGGGACCGTGTTTTCATGGATCCTGCAGTGCAATCCTTGCAAAGTTTAAAAGTTTCGATACCAGCACAAGCCCGAACAGGATCACCGGGCGGCGGGTATTAACGGTCCCAATTTGGTTAGGAAGCACAGCATCTTCTGCAGTGAAGGGGCCGCGAGAGTACGAATATCAACCTTGGCCATGGTGAGTTTTTGAGCAGCGCGACTGAAAATGATGTTTACGCCAGGACAAATGACAACTTGAAGGTAATCAATTTCGTACTGCTTGCACGCGACACTGGTGACAGACGAAATGGTCCCACCGGAAACCCGCCGCACGCGTCAGACCCCCTGGAAACCTAGAGCCGTATGTGTCTCGATGCTGGAGACTAGTTCGCCATCGGGAGCCACGCCGAGAAAGACGCGTCACGACGCGAGGAAAAAGACCGTATCCCTTCTCGACGCACCCCAAGTCTCGACTCAGTCGCCTCGCCCTCAAAGTTCAAACGCAACAACCTCGAGGGTCACGGACAAGCATAGAACATATACTAGGATACAGTTGCGAAACGAGTGTGACTGATACGTACATGCCAAAGGAGAAGGTGAGGAAATATATCGTGATTCGTGATATGATACTATTAACAAGTGGTACTAGGCCAAGGAAATTCCTGTCGTCGAAGCCTTCAGAGAGCTCTTCCCAATCTGCGAGGGTCATTCCTGACTGGTGCCGCCATGGTGTCCACAGGGTGACCGAATTCCCTCTCATGGTTCTCGACCTCCTTGCCCTTCCGGAACCGGCCAAAACCGAGCAGTGCCGCAAATTGCGATTTCTTGGA
>JBBPNA010000505.1:0-18816 GCA_038090555.1 Boletus subcaerulescens | reverse complement strand
GCCAATGCTCGTCGACATACGAATCACCCAGGAGCTGTTGGTAGCGAAATCACGGAGGATACTCCAGGCGTGTGGATCCGCATGAGTTGGATGAGATGTTTGTGCCTGGGATGGCCCGCCAGAGTCTGATTGGATCCCGGTACAGTACACTATGGAAAGGAAAGCCGGAAGTACGCGCCCCAATTTGCTGGCGGCAAACTAAATTTGGTAATCGTCGGGATGGGACTCCGAATACCTCCCGCCCATTTACAATTGCACGTTTCGAGGAGGCCGCACGAAGTACAGGACGCGAGAGTCCAAAATGTAATTGTAAACGTCCCCCCCAGATGATACCTGGGACACCCTCGACCTCTCGTCGACCGAATATGCGTGCAGGCGCATGGAAATGATGCAACTCATCAACGACCTGAGATCATTGGGGCAAGTCATATATGAACCATGACACTCTCCACGACGTTGACTTCGTTTCTCCAGCGCAGAGACATTGATGGATCTTCCTTCTATCGTTGTTATTGGTGGCCAGTCTGGTCAGTATTGACGTTGTGTAAACTGGTTTTAGTCTCGTCTTTGACTCACTGTAACTTTAGCTGGCAAAAGCTCTCTAGTGGAGGCAGTTAGCGGCGTAAGTTGCAACGAATGTTTGTCAAACTAGGCGATGCCTGATAGTTCCTGCTAGGTAAACATTCCTCGAGATAGTGGAACTTGTACGCGGTGTGTCCAGCCCTTTTCACGCGTCGTTGTCCTCATATTCTGTACAGGTGTCCAATAGAATGCACGATGTCTAGTAGCGCGACTACATGGTCTTGCAGGATCAAGCTTCGCTTCGATTACGATTCATCAGGACGTTACTCTCAGCAGCAGAAGGAGATGTTGTTCGAACTTCGGACCCACCATCACTGACAAGAACGAAGTGGATATCTGGCTCCGTTGTGCACAGGCAGCTATTCTGAATCCAAACGACCCTCCAGAAAGCTTCCACAGAAAGCGTATCCAAGATTTGAGGAACCTCACGGCGACTAACTCACTCAAAGTTTCGTGTAACGTAGTCTCTATTTTCATAGGATCCTAGCGCCACCGACTTATCCTTTGTCGATTTACCTGGTTAGTACTGCATTAACACGCACATCTGTACTAATTGTCCTTTAGGATTAATACAAAACGAGGATGAAGAGGTGGTTGGGCTGGTGCGACAACTCACCGAAGGTTACATTAGTCGACCAAATACAATAATCTTAACTACGATTCCGATGAGCGGTAACTCGTAAAATCTTCGTCTCTTGGAGTGTTTCTGATTACTTGTTATCCGTTTAGACGATATGCAGAACCAACTATCAGTAAAAATAGCGAAACTGGCCGATCCCGAAGGGGAGCACACTATGGGTTTGTCCTACCTGATGACTGGCATTGGTCTCTGACAAGAGTCTCTCACAGGGATTCTCACGAAACCCGATACACTTGGAGAAGGTGCCGTCAATGCCAAACAGTTCTGGCTCGATGTGATAAAGGCACGTCAGCACACATTGAAGCACGGGTATTATTGTGTTCACCTGCTGGATGATGCTCAACGGGCACAGCGTCTCTCAAGGGCAGCACTCCAGCGTATCGCAGTAGAGTGGTTCGACACGACTCCGCCGTGGAGCGAGGTTGTTGATCGTGGGCATTTCGGGATTCCGGCGTTTGTAACGGACGTTAGCGCCTTGCTTGTCCATCACATCAACAGAGTGTACGTTGCGTCACAGTATACTCTCTTTCCACTTCGAGCTCAACGAGTCATTGCATAGCATACCACAGCTCAAACAGGATGTCGAGCGATTGCTTGGTTCCTGCTTGGAGGAGATCGGCGCTTTACCCCGCCCGTGGAAGTTGACCCTCAAATCGAGGTCCTCCGGAGGATCAATGCCTTCTGCGGTGCTTTTAAAGATGTCGTCTCAGGTGCCAGTTCGGACAAGAGCCTTGCGCAGCGCAATCGAGCAATTTACACTATCTTCGCTCGGGAGATTGGAGGAACGTCTCCAGATTTCCCTCCCTTTGAAGAACCCGAACAACATAGGTCAATCGATGGCTCGATTCTGAAGACCGTGTCGAGATTAGGAATGATAAAGTACAGGTCATGGGAGTTTATGAAGTTCGCAAGACCATCGATGAGTCCGTCCATGGCATATCCACCACTTACTGGTTACAATTTCTTACACACGGTACAGGTCGATCGCCTGGGAGCTTCCCGGTAATATTCCGTATGAGGCCAAGACTCGTCCCATCAACCAGTTCACGGACCTTTGGTTTGCGCCCGCGGAGAAGTGTGTAGCATCCATAAACGA
Source organism: Boletus subcaerulescens (assembly GCA_038090555.1). Classification (NCBI taxonomy): domain Eukaryota; kingdom Fungi; phylum Basidiomycota; class Agaricomycetes; order Boletales; family Boletaceae; genus Boletus; species Boletus subcaerulescens. The sequence goes on along the minus strand of JBBPNA010000505.1, from coordinate 16,498 downwards.
CGTACTCGACGATGTCATCCAGCAACTCACCAGAATGCATTGTGGCCAACTCAAGGTCCTCCAGAAAACAACCTCGTACGTCATTGATAGCACTGTCAAGAAGACCCGGTGTAGATTATCTTTGTTTGCAGAGATCTCATCCGTCCTGACATTGAAGAATACAAGACTACAGCGCTCCAGATGGTCAAGGAAACTCTGCATCTCGAGATTGTTCCGATCTACTCCCAAAACGTGAAAGACTTCAAGGACCTTCGTGGAAGGTGGTTGAACAAGTATTGTAGAGCTCACAATAGACCTGAAGACTACGAGATTTCTCTAGCCACGGGAGAACCTCCAAGCCCGGTTTTTGTTCCTTTCACCTTACCATCATGTCCGGCAGCGAGACCTAATGGGCCGAGGGGTGACGATCCACCGGAAATTCAAGCCCTATGGTATCTCTGTCGATGCATCAGAAGCGAGCGCGTCGGCAGAATGAACGCACCGAATCAAGACACCGGGCCAGGAGGCCATATGGGTCCACGGGAGACATCGAGAGTTGTGGAGGGTGATTCAAGCCGCGGAAACGTTGCGGACAGCGGCGAACACGATGGGGTACACCCCAGGAGCAACGGGAATGAACGCGTCATCGAAACGAGCGCACTACGTCGAGGTAGAAACCAGCCCTTTGCACTGCGTTTCCAACTGGAAGATACGCAGCTGTTCCGGTCCCTCGTAGAGACGGCCATTCTTGACGTCGATGAGCACGAGTGGAGATTTCTTGGAGATTCCACCGGTGACGGCTTCGGTGACCTTCTCTGTCCGGGGGGGTGAGGTGTATTTTTTGCCTAGTTCTGCACAGCATGCATCGGTGCCGATTTGCGTGCTGGTAGAGGCGTCCCAAAGTGAAAGTGACTTGCCGATGGCAGCCGTAACAAACTTTTGGTTCAGAGAGGACATCTAAAACGTGTTAACGATGCGGCGGTGCTGGAACCAGGTGATCGGTATGCCTAGACGGGTCCCCAGTAAATGTGCGACCCACCGAGCGCGCGTTGGTGAGTTACCAATTTCGCTGAAGGTGGTCAGTGCGGCAGCAATCTCGCCGAGGTGACCGCCTATTTCAAGCGTCAAATGGACATGCCGCTGCACTGCTGATGATCGGAACTGGTCTAGAGACGCTCTGTGGTCCACCTGCGCACGCGAAGCAAGAAGAACGCACTTTCGTACCCGCAAAGACAAGCAGGAGGGCAATGCAACAAGAATTGGAGGGTGTTCGCAACAAAGAGGGTAGAAAACGTGACATACTCGCAAGTACCCCAAAACGGCCGCAAATCGCCTCAGCATTGAACTCCTCAAACTCACTCAAACAACTAACGATGCCCCAATATCCCTTGCGAAAATTTTCAACTGAGCCGGAGGCATATCCAGTTCGAGACTGTCCTGCTCAAGGGGGATCGTCGAACGACAGTCTTGTTGTCTCTCCGTTATGTTGGGGTTGACGAGCACTTCTTGGTACCTGCGCACGACCCTGCGCGGCCATAGATAGGCGGCATTCTTGCGAAACAGAGAGGACCTCGGCAAGGCATCCTTGGAGCCTGAAAGCGGACCAGAGGATTCCGACGGAGCTCCCCGGAGCTCTCCAGATCGCGCGAAGCATTTTCGAAGCCACGGAGCTGGGCATCGGGTATGCAAGTACACCATAGGAACTAGGTGGAGCAGAGGCTCATACCTGCTTGCCGAGCTTTCCAATTCTGTCTAGGAGGGAGTGGACGTTAGGTAAGAGAGTTGGGTACATAGAAACAGTCATCTCTCAAAATCGCAAAGCAGCTCTGTGCCAGCGCGTTGCTGCTTTTCATCCAGAGACGGTGCTGCATTACACTCGTCAGAAAAGGGACCCGAAAAACGTACGTTGGTGCTCCTCGACGCCCAAAAAGTATTTAGTTAGTTCCGCGGCGTGCTGCAGTGTCAGCGTCAGTGTGTCGCAGAGGAAATTCAATGATAGCGTGAAGTGACGACGTCAGCCGAACGATTCAACACGTAGTCAGCCCCATTGGAGCTTTGGGGTCACAAAACATTTCTTCACGGAAGCGACCAACGATGCGCAACGGTTGGGAGTAGGCGCAGAGGGGGACGTCATACTAGTTCCAAATCAGATTCCCAATTGACCACAAGCGAGCGGTTGGATGCCGTGCTTACCTTGTCTCTATACTACACCAACCCGCTGAGTTCCTCGGGGCCAAGTCGTCCTTGATCGTACCCGGTTTCCCAGGTTGCGTTGCAGCCAATTGGTCCAGGTTAAAGCAGACCATTCAAACCCGCGTCCGATTGAGCACTTCACACCCCTGTTGTTCAGTTTGTCGTCGACGTTGGTGTAGATTCAAACCTGTGGCCAGCCTCAGAATAATAGGAATCTGAGTATGGGAAAAAAGGAACGAGTGTTAGCTAAAATTCCTCACCCAATCGCAAGTCCTGCGTATAGCCAACTTCGGTCCTCCCAGCGTCGGGCAGGAACGGCGTAGATACTCGTGAGCACGTATGCCTGACATAGCTCGACAGACTTCCACCCATCTATGAGCGCGTTTGCCCCCGAGTGCTTCGCGAAGTAAATCGCCACGGGATAGACCTCAGATTTCAGGTTTCGCGCTATAATACCAGGTGAGATTGCACAGACTACTCGGAGTCTCAGACGAATTGTCAGAGAAGAAGACAAAACACTGGAAAGGAGTGGACAACGCTGAAATATCGAGGACGGGGTGTGAAGTCTCGGTTCTAACCAGCCAATGAAAGGCCACGTGACAGATGGGCGTCAGTCTTGCTCGCCTCGTGGAAACGTGGCGTACGTTGATCTGGTTCCAAAAACTGTCTCGTGACGCGAGCCTCGTGCTTCCTAGGAAGTAAATAGAGGCAACACGCGCGTCGAACAACTTGTCCACGTCTGCGAACGTCACCAGTTCGTGCAACAAGATTCCCGGTGGACTATTTCTTTCGAGCAAGTGCTTTCGAATATTGAGGTCGTTTGCTGGCCCTGGTCTGAGGACTCAGTAAACACCATAGTCCTGACACGGCGGCAACGGATGACACACCTGGCCTGAAGTACTCCTTGATCGCGACACCCTTGATAACCCACCAACGAAAAGCCCACAGATCCAAGCGCAACGTTGGACGCGTACCACGTTATCGTCATCTTCCTCGGGCTTGATGGCGGCGCCACTCGTACCCGCACTGCTTCCCAATTGACCCCGGTTCTTTCCTTTCCCTTTTTCCTTTTCGTTGTCCTTGTCCAGAGAGGTTCGCGAACAACCCAGTCGAAACAGTGACGTCTGGTAGCGCATTGCGCGCTTTTTCGGAATCCTCCACAGCCTCGTCAGAGCTGCCCATAGCATGGCTGGCGGAAGAACGGTCACCGGCACCAGAAGATGAGACTTGGCCAGAACAACGCACCCTGCAAATGACCCCCACCCTCGCTGCGGACGCCTGGCAGGGTTGTTGCGTGTTACTCTGAAGACGATCACCCAATTAACTACCGGACGTTGTCCTCGTCAGAAGGTGAGGTCGCCAGCTTAAACTGGTTGGTGGAGAGCGGCGTCGCCGTGTGCGGGTTGTGAAGCTACAGTGGGAACGGAGTCAACGCGAAACGGGCGAGTTGATAACGTGCGTCAACTCACCTGTTTAAAGGGGACCCGCTGAGCTGGTCTCTGTGGCGAGCCTGTGCAAGTAAGTGTTCCTTTTTACTAACACGTGGGGGTGGTGATGAGTAGGTGGATGACAACGCTTCAGAGGAGGCAGCAGAAGAATCAGAGCGAATTGAATCGCGGGGTGAAGAACGCTTCGTCTAGAACGACGAAAAGAAGAACAATTGCAAGTCAAATCGACATGATAAAACGGGGGGTTGGTAAAAGGATCAGTGAAGAAACAAGGAGAAGACAACGAGAGACGGAGTGAGGACGGGCGCGCTTAAGTAGCTCGACTGTGGTGTGAATGCCAACGAGGTCAGAGCAATACAACCCCTGCTGCGAGCATTGCTCCTGCCGGAGAGAAAGGGTGCGAAAAAGAAAAGGAGTAGCCTTTTCGTTGGCTCTATGACAGGTGGATGTTAATGACCCTGCATGCCATCCTGCTTCCAGGATATAACCTAGACCAGGTAGCCGTTGCGCTAATCTAACGAACAGAAATCCGGTTCTGCAGTCCATGTCACACTCCGATATCCAAAAATGGAAACGTGACGGCAAGGCAGTGCTCGGGGACGGCGTCAAAACGTCGGAGGAAAGAGAGGAAAAAAAGGAAGCATCGCAGTGGACTCACCTGGGAGTAGTTTTAGGCTTCTTTGCCTCAACGACGCAGGGGTGGCCGGTAGAGGTACAACGCTTACGCGTGTTTGCACCCTCCGGAAAGTCGCACTTCATCTATCATCACCTACACACAGATCAAAAGGACGAACCGTGATCGATGACGGCGAACACGAAGTGATGCATGTAGAAACAAGCCAGACCCGGAGTGGTTGATTCCCGGAAGCGTCAGAGTGCAAGGAGGGCGAAAGTTAACAGCAGCCCAACTCCAGTGGTTCCGTATTGGGGATAACGGGATTCCAGTCCGGGGTCCAAGGGAATCGGGCAAGCCAGGAGGACGCAAGGGCCTAACCTAACCCTGACGAGGGTACAGTTTGGGCGAAAACACGCGGAACAATCGCCATAGGTGGTCGAGGCAGTTCACCCGCCTGTGTTGCAAGAGTCACGAGTGCCAGACAAAGATAACCCGACGCGTGACGTGAACTTTAACGGAAAACAAAAGGGTAATCTGAGGGAGTGGTGAGACCAAGACTCACCGGTGTCACTCGCTGGAGTACTCGAGTGTGTTGGAGGCGTGTCTTTGTGCTTGCGGATAGGACCTGGAGGCCAAAGGACAGGCATTGTGCTGTCCAACAAAAACGACAAGGTAAGTTTCGACAGGTAAAGGGTGAAGGATTAGACGCACGAGTGATGGTGGACTGTAGCTTGCATAAACATTGCAATACAGCCCCGAAGATTCGTTCACATGTTCCACGGGGATCCCTACGTCTGCCTGCGATCCTGCTGTAGAAGGGTTACGTTGTGGCGTAGGGAGGTCTTGAGTAGTAACGGAGTCCAACGCTGAAGAAAAGGAGGTTCCTTGAATACGATATTCTACAGGCACTGTGCCAGCACCGGAGGTACTTGGTTGGTCTTGCGATGTAGGAAGCGTGGTTACGCGTTCTCGTGACTGACCCTGCAGCTTGCGGGGAGAATGGCAAATATTTGCATAATGCATAACGAATAGTACCAGCACCCGAATTAAGTAGCATGAAATGGACTCATACCACTCTGGCGGGCCATCCCAGGCACAAACATCTCATCCAACTCATGCGGATCCACACGCCTGGAGTATCCTCCGTGATTTCGCTACCAACAGCTCCTGGGTGATTCGTATGTCGACGAGCATTGGCGTGCAGCCCTTACAGCTGTCATGAACGCGGAGGGTGACACTGAAGGCATTAGCGGCAGTTGAAAAACTTGCAGTGGCAGCGACTCATCGGACTGGCCTTACCATTAAAACTCCAGCATTTGACCGATTGCCACAGCTCGCAGCCACCGAGGAAGTCCTTTTAGACTCTATGAATACTTTGAAGGGTCGGAACCATATCTTTGGCACGTTGATGACCACCGACGAGATTCTTGCAACTAGGGAAGGTATCAGTTCGAAGACCATTCAGCCATTGTTGCAGAGGTCCAGCATCAGGCATCGGTTGAACGGGGTGATGTCATTGAGGTTGACTCGGACGATGAAGACACCCAGCCAAGCTAGAGCACCATCCCACGTTCGGAAATTATCCAGCTGTGCGAGAAACTTGAGGTGGCTTCGATCCGCGAAAGTGATGCTGACACCTCAATGGAGTTGGTCCGTCATCTTTGCAAGTTTCGTGGGGAGATGGGTCGAAAGGAATTGTGGAACACAAAGCAAACAATGTTGACAAGCTATTGGAAGTCATAGACACACGTAGTCAGTAATGTCACACGTCACCAATGTTACATGATGTCACACATCTGGCATACCCGTATGATTATAAGAAAGTGCACTGTACTGACTTTCAGCACTAGTACTGCTTGCCCCAGATCACCGATTTTCAGTGACAGTCGTAGCGTCACTTTTAATCATACAAAGCAAAGATATCATGCTCTCATCACGCTCGAAATCCCCCACTCGCTTCGTCTGCACGTCGCCCATCTGTTCCTCTTTGGTGTCTGAGATCTTGACATCATGTTCAATGTCTTGCCCCTTGGGACAGCCTTCCCGACCCAATGCGAGATCGTCGTCCCGAGGGGGACCGGAGAGGGAGAAGACACATCAACGTTGTTACTGCGTCGTCATTCAAGCTTTCGTTGTGAGGCGGATGACGCGTGTGGTGGTGAAAGGGTGCCAATGGAGCAACGTCGCGTTGTGAGAAGTCGCATGACTGCGATTTATCTCGCTTATCTCGCTACCACCGTACATCCCACTCGTTCTAAGCCCCTTCCCCATATGGGAGGTGATAATTATGGCTGTGAGGCTCCAGCGCTTCTTGACTGTAAACAGCCATCGACTAGACCAGCTCAAAACGACCGTGGAGGTCGAGTTATAGTGGAGAGCCACGATCCTAGTAGGGACTCTGCTTTCCGACCTTGTGCGAGCAGGTATCAAGGAATGAGCCTTGGTGCCAAAGCATCTTGACGGCTTCGATGGAGGAACTACAAAAGGAAACTGAGTAAGGCACTCAGTCGTGCATATCGCTCGGTCCGACTGATTCTCGTACTGTTGACAGAATCTTAGTTTGGCCGTCGATGACTTCCAGGTGATTTATTGCAAGACCAAGCACCGAGGCCCTCGGTTCTCCATCGTCAAGCCCTACTATCTTTCTATGCCACGTCTTCTTCTCGAATTTGCCAGTGGTCAGTGACAATTTGTATGTTTTTTTCCCTCTTTGTTTTGTTACTGTGAACGTCGCTCATTCCCACGGGCGCGTGGCGCGGTTCTCGAAGCCTTCTTGACAACAAACGTCGAACTCCGACTCCCCCTCGAATTTGTGGAGGCGCTCGGTGCCCCCCCTGTCTCGTACAATGACTCTACATAAAACACTCTTCTACTACAGACTTATAGCATGGGTCTAGAATGCGTGACTGTCCCAGATACCCTGACCGTCCAAGAAACCACGGAGGTCTTTTTTGACCTATGGAATAAAGGCAACGCGATGCCCTCCGGTGCGTCTTCGGCACCTCTGCTAGTGAGTAGAAAGGGGTTTATGAAGTACTGATCCACGTGTAATTGTTTCCAGCACCGAGACGAGCCGTTCTTGTCGAAATACAGTGAGTTATGTGGAAAGCACCCTTGGCCTTGCTGTCGAACTGAGTGTAGCTGGGAAGGATGTCTAATGTAGCGGACAGGGATGTATGTTCGCCCCCAAAGTATCTTCACTGGGCCTGTCAAGACATCGACTGACTGACTGCGGCCATACGGCCTAACTTTGCATCCAGATGAAGCCGTGTAGTTTGGCTCTCAGCATCAATGGGACTCTTGATCAAGACCTGACAGTCGAGATAGTGGGACTCCTCGAGCACCTACTGGAAGATCATTGATGTCTGGTATTACTAATATCCTTTAGGAAGTAGCCCTCGCAGCCGGGCCATACTATCCGAGGTATGTACTAGAACGTAATGCGGAGTCGCTGGAGGCGTGGTTGCTCGACTAACCCTCCAGCATCGGCATTGACAGAGTGACGGCCATGCATAGCTCACGAAAATATGAGTCTGTTACATGGCCAACTACTGTACAAAGATGAGGTGTTGTCAAGTTGTGCAGTTGTGCAGTTGCGAAAAGTCTGAGGTAGAACAGCAATGGCGAGTCCAATTCTATGAAAGTACTCGCTCGTCAGCCATGACGAGCAGCGACAGGGATGGAGATGAGCGCGCGAGAGACGAGGGGACAGAATGAGAGTGGGGCGTGCGGGTCCTCCGAGGTGAAAAATGGGCCGTGTTCGACCATGATATGGCGGCTTTGGGCGTGTCGTCTGCTGACTCGCACGGCACTGACTGTCTGACGCATGGTTCCGCAGATGCGCTGACCTGTCCCAAGGACGCATCTCGCCTTGTTAGTGCTGTTGCGCTGCAGGGAGACTCCAGTCCTAGGTCACTTCCGACCATGGAGCACCTGTAGGCACAGGTTGAGTGTCGTCTGCGAGGGCGACGACCTCGGTCATGCCATCGCCAACTCGACCCTTGGGCTCTACCGCGGTCTCACCATGTTCGGCCAGCTCTGGTACTATTACGTCCGCGGTTTGGCCCTGACACCTTTCCCAACTCGTGCGTACTATGTGGTGCTTGTGGCCGTGACGTTGGCGTGGTGGTCTAGCTTCACGGTAGGACTGGCTGAGGATGCTCGACGCAATGAGCTGGGTCAAGATCAACGCGACCCACGGGCACATCACCGACAGTCAGAGTTTTCCATCTCCTTGTTGCCGAGTATCCCCAGTCCGTGGCTAACATTCCTACACCCCCAACGGGACCTATAGCAAGGGCGATGCGTAGTACGTCGTCCAGTATGCGAATGTAGTACGCGTCTTTCCTGTCTCGCATCATTAGTATGGTGGGTCGCTTAGAATATTCAAATTTGAGGGTATTATTATGTAGCATAAACAGCAGTGGTCATTTCTGTGTCCCGAATACATTGACGCTGTGGTACATAATGCTGTATAACAGATGGTTTAAAACAACGGTGGTAACAGGTGAGTTTGATGGTCACTGAATTTTAGGCCAGGCAACTAGTTAACTTAGTAGCACACAAGGCGCGGTAGTAACATTTGCTCACCAGTCAAGGGGTGCTTGGTCACTAACAACAATGCGAGACACTGCCGCAACAACAGCTTCCAGGGCAGCATGCAGGTCCCCGGCAACATTGCCACCACCCTCACAGAGCTCTGCAACCTCTTTGAGACCAACCTCGTCAGCCGTGATTGACTGGTCTGCTTCGAGGTGATTCCGTAGCGAAGCAAGCTGGTATATAGTCCACTTTTTCCCCTGCAGCATCTCCTTCAGTTTGGAGGCATGTTGCCCTGGGGAGAGAGCAGGCATCCGAGTCCTAGGTAGAATCTCTTTGGAGAATTTTCTAAGTGCAAGCTTGTGAAATGGTGGGCAACTCACCAATTTGCCCAAGGCTTCGTTCAAGGCTAACCTTTCTGCAGCCGTAACAGGATCGCCACTGGTGGGTTTGGTGGAACTCTCTGACAAACATCCACGTTGGAAGGGTTGGGGGGAGAGGTGGTGGAAGGTGAGCCTTGGAGCAGGAGGACGAGGGAGCGTGGAAGGTAGCTTCATAGAGTACAGCTTCAGAGTCTCTTTCTCTGATGCCATGGTATTGTATGTACAAACTTACAGCAGGGGGAATCTGGGAAGGTGGCACTTATACAAGACCATAGTGCAGTTGCGGGAATCTCTTATCACGCAGCTTTTGCGTGGGAGCCTGGTGCACCCCGCAGCTGGACTTACAGCAGTTACCTTGCTGGAAGCAAGGTCATTATGCCATTCAACTTCGTGCGTCAAAAAATCACAGACGTAAATAGTGGATAAATATTCGATAACTATTCGATAACCACATTTTGGTAATGTTATCTTTTACAGTCGTCGTCGCTCCCTGTATACTGCTCGTCATCGTCTGAAAATCGTTTCCGTTACATTAGACGTGACAATTGGTAAAGGTGCTTAGTGTGATGACCAGTCGTGATTAATTGACTGTCAGCTCATCGGGGTTCGGCAACAACAATATTCGAGTGAAATAGATGGTGACAAACAACGGCGACTCATCCGCTTGTATGACATCAAGATTGTCACTAATAGACGGTCGAATTCCAGCAAGGTTTTCAGTCGGCGCGCCGACCCTAGTTATACAAATGCACTTGCTAACTCAGCACAGGTCTGGATGTGTGAGGCGGGTCTAGCTAAACCTTAATAGTAGTTCTTCACACCTGGCGTTGGTACGTCCTCCTTTCTGTCTAAATTTTCAAACTGTGTGCTCGTATGTGCTTTGTTCATGTTTCTCAGCAGATACACAAGCTTTCTCGGAGATCCTTGTAAATGGCCACTAACTGGAGTCGCTGATGCTTTCAGGGACGCTCGAATGCACACCCTTCGTTGCTGTTCTGGCAATACTGCACTGCCCTGCGATTCCTCCAACATTTCTTGTTAACCATTACCGACCTCCATCGACACATTGCAGATCGCGAACTCTGTCCCGCTATTCCCGGATTCCTTCATGAACGAACGCAATTACGAACGTATCATCTTCTCGTCCCACTGACGGACGCCAGACAGATCGTATTTGACGCGTCGGCATGGGGCGTGCTTCCTGCACTGTCTAGTTGATTAGTTTTTCGACCACGTATCTGAGGGATTCGTCGCCCGCGTTGCCCGTGTTGGCAGGTTGGTTAGTACCACGAACGGTATGCACGTTGATGCTCGATTTGTCGCCTGCTGTGACGGAAGAGTTGATGGTTTTCATGAGTGTATGCCTCTTGTTCCGTCTCTTGTTGGTCTGATACGTCACTGCACGTCTAGCAACTCCATACGGGTATGCATTCCCTGTTGCGGTACGTCGGTATCACCAATTTGCCGGTCCGATCCGTTTTGAGTGTTGTCAAACGTGGATTCCCCAACGTGCGTGTGGTGTGGATCGATTCGAACGTTTGGGCTGTGACGAGATCCGCCGAAGATGGGTCGTTGGAGGTGGAACGGTGGCCGTATCGAAGGGCCAAGTACCATGCGGTGGAATGGCTCGAGTCATTGGACTGTGCAGGTGTGATTTGGGATGTGATTATTCGAGTGACGCGTTTTCTCAGGAGGATTCCCAAACTCAGTTTTTCAATACTGATGCGGGCAGCTCGTTTTCGTGGTGCTCATTCACTAGATTATTTGTGTATACGTTGAACAATACCCTTCTTACTTTGGTTTCACGAGGAGCTGAGCTTCTGTTGTGACGGTTCTCGTCCGTTGAATGGCCGGATAATATCCGTGTCGTCAACTTGTTACGCTCCTCCTTTTCCTTTTCCGAGCGGGTGTTGCCACGGGTGTGGCCTTTCAGTGTTTATTCACGTGAGTACTGTACGTGTGCCTTAGAGTTCACTTGCTGGCAGCAATGCAACATGCGCTACTATGTAGTAATAAGAATAGGGGTACAAAGCATGGAACTATATCAAGTAATACAGACTCTGGACTTGGACTTCCAATGGATGTTCCGCGATGACGTTTCGGGGCTGTCCTCCCCTAGGGAGTGTTCCGCGATCATGTTCCCTACTCTTAGTAAGGAGATCCAATCAAGACTCCGCACCTGAGCTGGTATTATTCCACGGTAAGTCCAGCAATACCAGAGATCATCAATCGGGGAATGATGTGGTCGGCAAACCATGAGTAAGTATTCTACAACGAATACTCTTCCGGGGTAAGTACATTTACTCATTGCCGCTACTTAATTATTAGCGAGGGCTTGAAAACCCTGCTAATCACCCATCCCGCCCCATTCCTGCCATGTCTAACGACTCACCAGCAGAGGAGGGTGAAGAATTAGATTTCCAAGCTATTTTTGACGCATACATCAGCGGTCAGTCATCTTACTAGCTCCCTTATCAATGTACAGCTAACAAAGTAGACAGTACCACAGTCGCCTCCGCAATCACTGCCACTACCTCCCCCGTCAGTATCTACGGATGATCTTCTCGCCAGCATCGGACCCCACCCATATCTGAACCTTTTTGCGATGCTGGCTCGAGGTATCTATCTATTTTACACTGTTTTCAATCTACTGACTCACGTGTCCACACACCCAGTGATCCACTTCCCCAACCTCCCCGACAACTGGACCCGAATTGCATACCATGCCTATAACGACGTGTACAGCAGTGTTGGAACCAATTTACCACGCATATCTGTCTTGTCAGTGGTCCCCCGTGCTATCCACAAAGCAAGAGCGAGGTGCGTAGCCAGCAACCCTGAATGGGCACCAAATGAGCTCGGTGAGATTTTTTATGCCATAATTTCACTTCCTGACTGACTCGCTATTTCTCTTTGTTCTTTCAGAAACGGTTGACATTGATGGCGTTCAAATTCACACAAGGTGGAACTCCATCGAGTTCAGAAAAAAGTTGAAGACTGTGGTTCGTACTTTTCATTTCACCGAAACATACTTCTAATTCTCTGATAGGTCGCAGCTGCATTTACAGCATTTCATGATCACTCGTTTCTGTGCACGCTTTACTTACTAACAACTCAACCGGGTGATCACAGCGGCCTCATGCCTTTCATGCCCATTCAAGGCGTCATGTTATTCAACAACGACCAGAGGCGCCTCGTTGAGTGGTATGCAACCTGGTCGGACACCTTTGGGTATGTTATGTGGCACCATTTGAGTGACACCGACGTGAGTAACTCCCAAGTTCTACTTCTGATACCCCATTCACTTATTGACGCAGCTATTCTTCTTCGCAAATGGCCACGTACGGCAATTCCTGCACTCTGCGTTGAGAGACGCGTCATCGCGCGGATTCTTCGGAATTCAAGAGGCGTATCGGAACAGCCAAGGCGAATGGAAATGGCGACCCCTGATGGCACAGGGGGATAAAGCACTTGTAGTACTTTCGTATACCTTGGGTATGGTGAGTGGACGTGGTCACCACAGCTAACTACTCATCCACCATTTGAACACCAGTACTCAACGTTGATCTATGCGGACTTCGGGATGGAGAGGAACTGGGTGAAGCATGCGTGCTGTTCTGGACGACGGGCAATGGTCGTCAACTTGCAAAGGAGGATTTACAGGTGGTTGAAATCTGTAACTACCTTGACTGTTCCTGGGCTCACTTTAGTAGACTGCCAGCGACTACGTGATGCTTTGATTGTCCTTCTAACCGAACTCGGATTTTCGCTGTAATTAACATGACTTTACATTGCTCAATAGTTTAGTCAGGTTCTTGGCTACAGTGGGCTTGTCTGGCAGTGAGCTTTGTGTTCTGCTGGGCCTCGTATGCTATTCCCGGCGTACTCAGAGCAGAACTACGTCAACCTCAAACACATTCAGCTATGGGAGCAGTCAGTCCGGAGACCGTCTGGAGTTTGAAGCTTGTCCATGTTTGCAAGGTGTTGGACGTCACAAGACCATTCTTTCAAAGTCTTTTCATCTTGTACATGAGTTAATGCTCCGTGCTGACACTTGTTGATAGATTCATAAACTATACCATCTCTGGTTCGTGTTTGTTGTCTTGAGATTCAAGGATGATCGCATCACACACATTCAGTTCCGTGGCTTTCGTCACGTATGCTCTGGCTTAATCTTGTCTAACTATGACTATGTCCTGCACACTGGTGATGTTTGTTGTACGTTCACAACCATCACACTGGCCCATCGAGATGCGACAAAGGTATGTCTACCAGTTATGGTCTTTGGGTGCTTTTCAACGTCCATACAATCGTAGTGACAATGTCTGGAGATTTTCTTCTCGAGCTCCCCGATGGCGTCCTCGATCTTGCCCGATTTCGTTTGGAGTTGTTCCAGTTCAGCCGTCGCGTTTGCAAACACCTCCTCAAGAGCCTCGATTCGCGCCACGTCCCGAGCGTCAGGCTTGCTCTGGGACCTAACAGATCAAACCGATCAGTGCCAAAACACACGGAGGCAAGAAAAAAGGAAAAAGAACGGGCGCCGCGCGATAAATGCGACACTACGCACTTGAGGTCACGCATTCGCTTCTCCGCATCTTCGAGCCGCTTCCGACCATTGTTCACCGCCATCGCTAGCTTCTCCACACCCATCTCCAACTCTGGCCCTGCAAGTGCCAGTCGCTCTCCCTCACCCTCCAACGTCCTGAGCGCTTTCGTTGCCTCTTCAAATTCCCTCGCCGCTGCGCCGCTCTCCTGTTCGTACTGCCTCAACACCTCCGGTCTCACTACATCCGCCGCCAACTTGGAGCTCATTCCCCCACGTGCGACGTGGTTACCTCCCCCAGACATCGTTCCAGACGAGTCGATCAGTTGGCCCGCGAGCGTGACCACACGCCACCGCTTTGCACTGCCAAACGCAATCCGGTTGGCCTGCTCGAGGTCGTCCGCGACGAAGATGTTCCCGGCGGCTTTATAAAACGCAGGCAAGAATTTAGGATCTTTGAGTTTGATGAGGTCGTACAGCCGAGGAACGTTTTCGAGCGTCTGAATCCGTTCGTCGACGCGCTCGGTGGAAAGCTTCTCGAGGACCATGAATGAAGCACGCCCGACGTTTTGAGAGCGCAGAAAGTTGATGCAGGCTTGGCCTTGGGCGACGGTGTCAACGACCATGTTGTGGAGTGCACCGCAGGCAGTGGAGATGGCGACATCGTATTTGTCGGGGATCGTTCCGAGACTGCCTAGACGGCCCTGCAAGCGGTATGAGTGATCCGTCTGCGGAAGGGCATGTAAGGCGCACGCACGTGAAAACCATCGATGCGCCCAGTTTGCTTCAGACGAGTGAGGTGGTCGAGAGCTTTGTTTTGAGACGTGCTGGCAGCTTGAGACGATTTTGCCTCCTCCGTTCGCTGTCGAAGAGACAACACTTTGCCCCGCAGTTCCTGCATACGAGCTTGGGCATCCTACAAACGCAAACAGTTGTGAGCGACGAGCGACCTTCGCGTTCAAGCGTGCTTACATGAAAGTTCCTCGTATGAGCTTGTAGTTCCTTCTGTAAAGTCGCCTTCTTCGCCTTCAAATCATTTAATTCACCGAGCTACAGCAAACGTGAGTTGGATCCGCAAGCGCGTCATGCGACTGACCTTGGCCTGTTGTGTTGCTTGCTGTTGCTCAAGGTCTTCCTGCGCATTCTTGACCGCATCCTTGAGCCCGGCGACCTTCTTTGCCAATGTATCCATTTCGCTCGTCGCTACACCGATCCCCGCCTTCTTCGCGTTGATCTTGTTGACCCATGGCTGGAGCTCTTTCTGCTTGACTTCGATCTGATCGTGGAACACTTGCGTCTTGTCTGTCAGCAAAGCGTTAGTGAATTTACAGGCGATGCACATATATAGCAGACCTTTCAAACTATCTCAAATACTTTCGAGAAGGTCATCTTCTTTCTTCAGGTTTTCCTCATGCTCCTCGATCTCTGCACGTTTTCGATCGATTTTGTGGCCATCGATAACAGATAATCAGTAACGGACAGCTCGTCGAGAGTACGACTAGCGATCGACTGGTCAGCCAGCTTCTCGTCGTCCTTGTCGTAAATGCGAGAATACACCGACTCGAGGGCGCGCTTCATATTTGCAATCTCCTTGTCTTTGTTAGAAAGCGCATTATCCATCTCACCAATCTAGTTTAATGACTGAGCATGACGACGGCGAAACTAATTTCACTTTTACTTACCTTTTCTTTGAGCGTGATGACTTCTTCACTGAGTGCATTTAGATTCGCCTTGTCACACTCCTTTCTCGCCCGGTTATCCTAAGTGCGGACGTGAATATCATTTGCCAATACGACGCATATAAACTGCTGAGCCCACAGGGTCATTCGAGTCGCCCGAGTTCTGGATCTTGAGTCGATCTATCTCGCCCTTCAGTTGGGTAACTTCCTTCTCCTTCTGGGTCAACCGTTGCATTAACCCATTGATCATCTGTGAAAGATGCGATAAATCATCCACGACCACGAAAGAAAAAGTACGTCGAGAGTCAACGTACCTCATTCCCGGGCTTGGGACCGGGACTGCCTTTCTTTGGCGATGGTGCTGGAGCACGCGCAGACGCTGGCGACGGATTGTCTCCAGCATATACGGCGGAGCCTTCCTGGCGATGAAGATGGCCACTTCCTGTCTTCAGCGTCGCATTCACCGCGATCAGTGAACTGGTGCAAAGAATAAGAAAAGGAGGCAAACCTCTCGAGTAAGGTCCACCAAATGTTTACGCAACCCTTGCGCCTCCTCTTCCAACACTTTCATGTTCCCAACGGGAAGCTTTCTCCCACAAAGTCGTTGCACTGATGCGGCCAAAGTCTGCAAATAGGTCGTCCATGCTTGATCGCTGGATAGTTTACATTAGTTCTTCAGCGGCATTACCGATGCAAATGGGAGCATACGAGTTCTCCATGGCAGCAATGACTCCAACAAACTCGTCCATGATGGAGAGGATCCCACCCTTGAATGACCTAATGCGCCTTCAGAACCAAAGCCGGTAGAGGTAACATGGAGGGATACTGACGGATCAGAGACGCCTTGAAGGATCGCATTAAGTCTGCGAAGGATGCTCTCTACGGCATCTCCAGCTTCGAGCAATCTAGCAGTCTGCACGATTTCCTCGAGCAAGATACTCAGTTCCGGTGCCTCCGTTGATCGTATACGGCTATCCCGCACTGCCCTCCGTGCTCGTTCGCGAAAATCTTCTTCGTCATCATACTTTTCCTCTGTATACATGTCCAATTGTTTGAGCAGTGAGTCTGGAGGTTTGATGTATCTGAGTGCCTAGAAAGAATGTCAAGACACCACACCA
>JBBPNA010000504.1:0-18825 GCA_038090555.1 Boletus subcaerulescens | reverse complement strand
GAGGCATGAGGCGAGCATGAGTATGTGTGAGTCACATATTGAGAAGGTCCAGAGTGCATAGCCTAGATATGAAAAGCGTGGGATAATAGTGGGCTTTGTGGGAAAGTGGGATCTAGAGAGTGTAGCGCATATGTGTGTGACTAGATTGAGTGACTGAGTGATGTCACAGTGTGACATGTAGTGATGTCTAGGATAAGATGCTAGACAATGTCTAGGGTGTGACTATTGTGTGACCAGTATAACTGATTAGGAATCAGTTACTAGTGAAAGTGTAGTGTCCGGGTTATAGGGGTTAATTGCGGTTATCTGGTGTTCTAGCTATAGGAAAAAGGAGGAAAAATAGGGAAATAATCTGGTGGATAGTAGCGTCTGTTACACCAAGTGGTTGTCAGTCTCCCACATGAACTCACTAAGCCTCTCGCTTAAGTCATTCTTGATCTGTGCAGAGGTGGAAGTGGGTTTTTTGGCAGTGCCAGCAGTGGTGCTGGGACCTGGAGAAGTGGTAGTGGAGGGAAGGCTAATAGAAGATCGAACAGAGTTGGGGGGGTGGCATGTGTAGGGTGTCTGTTGACGAAAAGTGGAACAACCATCCCATGATGGTGTTCTTATCTTGCCGGCACCCTTGGCTGACATCCTTGAACCAGAGGGACCAGCCATGTAAGCAGCAGTTTGAGCTGAGAAAGTTGAGGGAGCCTAGACAGATTGTTTAATGTTAAAATGTTATCCGGTGCATTGATATGCACCCGATAAGCATCGTCAAGAGCTGTTTCCTCTCCTTCATCCTGCCAGCCCAGCCTACCCAACTGCTGGTTATTGTTATCATTGACCTGCATATCATTGTCGTCCGAGTCAAGAAAGTCCTCTTCTTCAAGTCCACCATGATCATTGTTGTCTCCGACTCCATCATTGGCATCATCTGGTGGCCCAATACCAACAACATCCCCCTTCTCTTGAGTATTCTTTGATTTAATTTTCACAAGCGACAACAGGCCTTGAGTGTGATTGACAGTGGGATCAGATGAAATGAGATCACTGTCAAACCCCGGAATACCACGCCAGATTTCGTCAAGTTCATCATAGTGAGGAAAATCAGAGCAGATCTGACCTATTGAATGGGTTGTAGAATAAGTGAGGGATATGGGCAACTAGATATACATACTTAAAAGGTTTGGGTTTGGATCGTCTGGATGGACACCTGATCCAGTTTGTTTAAGGCGGTTTTGGCACTTCCAATAGTCATGTTTCAGGCTAGATTCAATGAAAAATCAGGACAGCGAATACAAAACGATTGGATGTGACATACACAGTCAACCGATTGCTTACTGATGTCATATACCTTTCTGGATCGTTTGAGTACTCAGGGCCCTTGCTGTTAAAGATATGCTTGGTGATCACTGCATGGACACCCTTTTTCTGTCTTCCAGAGGGTCACTCATTGGGAGGAAGGGGAGGAGCAGATCCAGCTTGATTGCAATCATGATACAGGACATGCCTGTCAGCCGGATGAGTTATAAGCCAAGTGACAAGCTCCTGGACATGGCCTTCATCCCAGACAATATTCGGAGGTCTTGGAGTCGAAGACTTGGAGGATGCAGTGGGTAATGGTCCAGTTGCCTCCTGGGCTCTGCCTTTTCCTTTACCTCGTGCACCAGTCCTGCCTGCAGGCTTGGGAATAGGTTGGTTGTTATCTGAGGGCTGGGCTGATGCCTTCCCTTTTGCTTGCTGAGGGGTCATTCTGAAGGGTTGGGCAAGGGCTCGAAGGCGTGCAGAGTGCCGAAGACGTTGAGGAGGCATGTTTTTTCAAACTCCGACAAGGTCATTTGCCCGGACGGCATCTCAATCAGCGTCAAATCAGAGCCGTCCTGAAATAGGATGAACACCACTATAGTACGGACACTCTAACAAACCGAAGTTCTATCAACAAGATGGCTACAGCAGAAAAACCATTGTCTGAAATAAATAAATAAACAACTGTGTGGAATTCACACATCGCACAAAGAGTACCTTTCAACACTTCAAGTTGTCTACCTGATCTTCTTTTTTTACACCTGCCAGAGGGCTCTGGTGCGCTTGAATGGTCTGAAGGATCAACGATACCAAACCTTGAAGGAATTCGGATTCTTGAGGGCCGAGCCCTCCAAGAGGTTCACTGTCTGTCCCGACCGATTTATCAGCCAGTTCAAGTTTCGGTGTCGTGGTGTTCTCCGGACCCGAGCTGGTCATGGAAGCAGGCGTGGCAGAGGAACCGCGCATGATTGGATCAGATGACAGGGACCCACTTGGGGATTGTAAGCCGGATAGAGTGGAAGAATGACGATGGGCGGTTGCAGCATGCTCCGCTCGTTTCTGCCATTTCCACCTCCCCTCCAGAGGGTCGACCTTGATGGGGTCTGTTGGACGCGCAGGTCTGTTGGAAGACGATGCTACAACATCCAAAAAATGCATCGTCACACTTTTTCGAGAGGCAACGCACGAGCAATGTGAACTTGCCTTGTTTAAAGGCTAACGTGGTTGAATCTGACTTTCGGGGGCGTAACCTCGACAAGATTGACTCTTTTCCACAGTCGTTCCGCTTGTCAGAAATCCTTTTAACAACACGACTCTTCCCTCGAATGGCCGAGCAACCATGCTTTCTGAGCTTGCATGGGGTGCATGCTCCCCAAAGTTTGTTTGACTTGGACTGCGAAACGTGGCAGACCCAGCCTTGATCCTCACAGCTGTCGCATTTCTAAATAAATAAATAAATATAGTTGGTCTGACAATCCCCGAGTGCTATATCCCCACTTACCGGGTAATAGACATAGCGACATTCATAGTCAGAATCCTCCGAGTCACTCGGGGGTTCTGAGCGATGCCTCTTAGATGATCGTCTACAAGGTGGACTAGTCGACCGTGATTCCTCTGACTCGTCGATATCCGTTAGTGTTCTTTTAGTACCCGCCCGGTGCTTCTGTGTGAGCTCTTCCGAGTCGGACTCGTCAGTCTCTCCTGCTGACACGGAGTCAGTCTCGAGAATATCAACCTGTATGTTACTTAAATGAACTGACGCTCAAGCTCATGACGTGGGCACGGAGGTATAGGAAGATCCTCTGGTGTTGGTGTCAAGTGGTGTTTGAATGGGGAAAAATGAAATGCTTACTGAGGGCACACCGCCCAAGCCTCGGCCAGGGTGTCAGCTCTCTTGGTGTACGTGTTTCCAGATCCTTCCACCACAACGTGGCCGGATCTCCCAAGCCAATGTCGGGTGGGATTCCCGGATCATTTTTATCTGGTCCCATATATGCCAAACGCGATGTGCTTGCCTGATTATAGGCCGAGTGGATATCCGACGGCCTCATTGGCCGTTGTTTTTTGAGTTGTCTATATACCTCAAAGAGTGCGAGCGGCAGAGGGGGGATGACAAACTTGAAGTCTACCGGGCGCCATGTAAGCACTGCTCGTAAAATATCCATCTTCAAAAACATGACAATGTCAGTATCATTTCTTTTCGGCGTGCAGGACAATGATAAACAAAAAGAGGGGGAGCACGTATGACTTCTGAGAGGGCCTCTTTTTCCCATTCTTTTTCTGCGTCTTTGGTGAGATCCTTGACTTTCATGGCCTCGGCAAGTCGGGCACATCCACGATAGATCCGTCTCTGTGCTTCTTCATGTGGTAAACTGTCCATGTCGTGCTCTCGCAGTCGCAGGGAAAGAGGTGGGAGGGATGGCAACTTGATCTTGACGTGTGTTCAGCGGAAAAACAAAAAGGTGAAAAGCAACGCACATCCGCACATTGCACTCAAATTTATACTCGTCGTCGCCAAGGAGCGGTGACTCGGTCCTTGGGCTAAAGCGAACTAGGACGGTTAGTAAGGTCAGGGCTGGAGTCGGGCAACCATAGAGCCCTATGATATCGGAACTTCCTTGCATCGGTCTTTTCTCGCTGTCAAAATGTTACGTGAGCCGTCTCAAAGGTACCTTGCGTACTACAAAACCGTGACGGCCTAGAACCGGAAGATCGGGCACGGCAGCGCCAGTGGGTATCGAAAATTAATGAAAAGGCAAGTGAGCTCAGGGAAACAGAGGGAAGAAATTATTTACTTGAACTCAGCAACGACGACTCGGGTGGGATCCTGGAGGCCTCACCTGAAAGATAGCAGTAGGATATAACTGATCCATTCTGGATCAAACGGCACCGGAAGATTTGATAAGAGTTACATGTCGGGACTTTCGAATTCCATCCTCGTACTTGTCTCGTAATCTCACACAATTATCGAGATAATATCATATCAAGACAGACACGGAAAAAAGTCTATGAGTGATCATATACCAGACATTACAACATCATCGTGGATTTTTTTTAAAAAGAAAGAAAGAAATCAGTCACTGACACTCGGCCGGGACACAAACGAAACAGGAAAGAAACGAGACATGGGGGGAAACGAGACAAGGACAGTCACGAATCACAGGATACAAGACGTCATCGACAACATCCCTCAGACCTCGGCCTCAGCTTCAGTCAGCGGTGGCGGTGTTGACCCTGTCGCGCAGCCCCTCTGCGGTCACTGTGTCCGTAGGGACAAGCACACGGGAAGACCCCGAGACATTTGCCAATACGGGCTTGAGGACAGAAACATAGATGACTTGAGCGCCCTGTGACCGAACAAAGTGGTGGTCAACGACCAAACGAGAATCATGTGTCAAGACCCGCACGCACCCGAACGTTTGGTAGCTGAAGCCAGAGTACAAAGATGGACTTGAGGGCATAATACCATGGGACGTAGTAGAGAATGAGACCCAGCGCGACGCTCTCTGCGAAATTAAAAAAGCCAAAGACGACCCAGTAAGTAAGCCACTGGACGTCGTCCTGTGGCGCGGGGGTTTCTAGGGCCTTGAAGGAGAGGTATGCTGGGAGTAACCATCCGATGAGGTTTGAGATGGGTGCGGCGAGAGGGTTGATAAAGTGGAAAAGAGCGAGGAAAAGGAGGGCGCCAAGAGCCAAAAATGTCTTGGGGACTTGCGTGTGTTGCTCAAACGTGTTCAACACCGGGTACTTTGTGAGCTGTTGAAGGAGAAATAGGGTGGTCAGGGTCGGAATGGTGAGCAAGAGGGGCTGCGGACCTCCTTGTCGAGCTGGTTGAGGTGGTAGTTGACCTTGTTCTGGGCCTGGATAAACACGGGGTGCTGCTGGACCTTTTGCGCTGCGGACATCTGGGAGCGCAATGAGAGGGACGAAAAAATAGGGTTCATGGTAGTGACTAGAGAGATGTACCTTTGTGTGGGGGGGTGTAGATATATATATATATTCTGACAGGAGGGCGAAGTCACTGGTCGTAGACGGGAAGGAGGAGCAGCAGTCGGCGTTGATATGGGTTGCTGACTAATGTTTGGCTTGGCCAAAATGATACGTCAGCGTACGACTGTCGTCCTTCTGCCATCCACCACCACGCCGAACATGGACAATTACGACGCCATCCAGGTACGTCCAGATCCACCCAACCCACACCCGCCCCCTCGCTCACACACCACAGGCCTTGCACAAGTCGCTCCCTCCGTTTACACCCTACGTCTCTGCGTCGCTCCTCCCATACATTGCACTCGTTCTCCTCGTCTCGACATTCGTGCTCACATTCTACTTTTCAACGTCTGTTTCATCCACATTCGCACCATACACTTTGGGACACTCATATCGTTTTCTTACAGCCTTCCAAAAGACAACATCCCTATTCGGGAAAGCGCAGTTGCATCACTCGCAAGCATCCTTGGCGGTTTCGGTGTGGTCGCCCTTTTCTGTAGTGTAGGTGTCAACGTGTAGAGCACAAGGCCGGGATCTGCGCGCATGTCCCGGCGCAGTACCCCCTTCTTAGTTGTTGATCCGCCACCCGTGTTTGCAAGAGACACACTGAAAACGGACATGTCAGGCAGACAGATATACCTTGGGCAGCAGAGACGTACGGTATAGAGAATCATGGATCGTGATGGCGCATCTGTGTGACGTGAGCTATGGTGGTTGAGTACTCCATCAGACGACATGCCTGTTTCTCCTCGTAAAACGCTTCGAGGTATCTGCATTGTTCGGTCACCTGAGCCCTGTGAACGACACGCTCTGAATGGATGGACGTGTAATGGCACAACTTGGGCAACTCTTTCCCTTGATGGATCTTTGTTTGAGTCTTGTGCTTTTGTTGCAGAGCAGATTACCTTGCTTGCAAGGTCACTCATGTCACCCTGTCCGATTTATGCTACAGTAGTAAATAGGATGAAACAGATGAAAATAACACAGATTACAAAGCACAAGGACAAATGTTTCCCACTGTGATTGTAGACATTGGAACTTCACCACCAACAGGCAGACTGAACTTGTTCAACCTCTACATCTCTCTTTCAAGAGCATGCAGTCACAACGGAATATGCATCTTGCACGACTTTGATCCAAAATGGTTTCAACAGGCACATTCACACCATCTGCTTGAAGAAGATGATAGGCTGTGCACTCTCAACGAAATGACAAAGAGATGGTGGAACAAAGTACAGAAGTCGAACTAGACATATGGAGACATGTTAATGTACATTAAATTTTCTGATCCCTCTGTGCAAGCAAGGTTGGTGCCGACTTCAGTCAGCCCTTCCCAAGTGGGAATGCATCCAGATGAGAGTGAGTGATGATCTCAATGTTTTCATATGCTGCAATAAAGTCACAAACAGCTGGTATGCAAGCATGGCTGACGAGACATAAAAGAAGCAGGCTCCTCATGATGACATTGCTCACAAGTGACACTCTGTTTGTTACCCTGCCATGGCAAGGTGAGCAGGGTGCCACAGTTGGGACAAAAGAGCAGAGGCCCTGGTATTGATGGTCAGTGATGGGTTGATCTCCAGGATATGGTCAGCTTGCCAATCTTGTGTGTATGCATGGGCATGACACTATAATGTCAATGGCCCCACTGACCATGTTGACTACTGTCTTTGTTCTCCCCTTCAATATAAGATCTGTTGCAAGATGGGGATGTAACAAAGTCTGAGAGAGAGGAGTGGTTGCTCGATACTATAGTACATTAGTAGTTGGAGATAGAAACTAAGTAAAGTAACTCACCTCAGCCAGTGCCTAAGATGGGCAGAAACAACTGAGGTGCTTGTAAGTGAGGTGCAAGTATATATACACTATGGGTGGAGGTATACTCATATTATATTACCTACAATATTGCTGTGATGAACCTGAAAGAACCTTATAAGGTTTAAGTGAATAAGAGTTGGAGTACTTCCAGTGCTTCTGCACTTTCAAGGAAGTTCTGGAAGTGGTTCCAGAGGTTCCAAGATTGGAAGGTGCAGGAAAGTTCTGGAAGGGGTTCTGGAATAGGGGTTCTGAGACTGGGACACAGAACTGTTAGAACTGTCATCATTTGTCAGGATGTGTGCAAGAGGATAAGCTGGGACTTAGAACAGATGGATGACCCCTTGTGAGGGGTGAGGAGCAAGAGGCTACAATTAATTAATTCTCCCCCTACTAATATACTGCTTGACCTATATACTTTACTACTGAATAGCTCGTGTAATCAATATGAGTCTAGGAGGTTGATTATTAATCAACACACTTGTTCTCAGCATGTGCTGAGCTTGGTTTGCTATTGGACCATGCCTCAGGCTATTCATCAACAAGATCACTGACAGTAGTGGCATGGTTGCACCAAGTCCCTGACTCCTAGAAAAGACTTCGAACTGCACACCAAAGCAATGAAAGAGAACAACACAAGAATGGAATAGTAGAGATTGGCTATGTACAGATAGGCTCTAAGAGATTTTTTTTTCTTCCAAATAAATTGAAGCACCAACTTGAAGAAAGAGGGGACAGTTGGGGGGGGGGGTTTGAAAAAAAAACAAGCTACCAAGGAAGACTCTTAGAAGGGACGGTCAGGACCAACCGTTGTGCCTTCACTCATCTGTTTCCATATTAACATTCTCATTGTTGTCAACTTGTCATCATCACTGTGGTCCACCACCCCCTTTTTGGTGGGGGACTGACCAGCTAATTTGTCATCCACCTTATGCTTTCCCTTAACAGGTGCCTTCCCCTTTCCTTTATTGATGCAAGTTGCCATGGCACTGGGAGCACCAAGGTGGGCCAGGAGGTAGAAAGGAACATCAGCAAATTTAGATTTTTGTGTATAGAGCTGTATAGAAATTTACAGAAAAATGTTACCAGTAGTTTTTCCATCACAGTGCATTCACAGAGGTCCACAGAGGTCCACAAGACCCACAGGACTGATTTCACGACTTGCCCAAACCATGTTTTGTAGTAGGTCTGTATAGTGTAGATGTCCAGGGAAGATGACAATGCAATGGGTCATTGGATGCATAGATTGGGAAAGGGAGTTTTCACAAGTATAGGCAACAAGGGGACCATAACAGTGCTAAAAAATAGATATTAGACTTAGGGTGCTGTGTTCACAGCTGCAGGGAGAGCAATGTCATGGAGTTTATCATGACCCAGAAATTCACCAAGTTCAACTCCAGTCAACTCTGGAATACCTTGGAACACCGTTTGACCTCAGACCTAGATATTGACAAGTCCAACTCCATTCCAACTTGGACAATCTTTGACCCCAAGTCAACGGACATATCTTGGACTTGTACCTCCGAACTCTGTACCATTATCAACCCCCTTCAGCTCTAGTTTACATTTCATCTGTCAATCGGTACAGCCTGCCCCGGCTGTGTTCCATGCTCTGTTCCAATCATCATTCTGCTCCTATGTACATTGCCTTTGTGCAGTATTTACAGATCCAGATTTCCTTTGGATTTTTAGAGTATATAACACTTCTGTATTCTCCGTCATACCAGTAGTACAAATATCTCATCGTACTATTCCTAGCCTTGTCTATCATACCCAACCCTCCCATCTATATACACCCTCTTCATAATCTTCACCCCAAACCTGCAAAATACGAGGACCAGTGAGTCTGGCAAGGGCACGACACATAAGTCCTGCGCCAATGTCCTCAACAACTCCGCTCCTCTGGTCATTTCGCTCTCTGACACCTCTGGGCATCGCTGCTAGCCAGTGACCCACGTTGGTACCTCCTACACGTCATGTCTGAACGGACTTCGGTCCATCAAACTCAGACTTGACTTGTAACCTCAATAGCTTTGGTACACCTGTACCTTGGCATCTCCGGAACTCTGCCAGAGCTAGACCAGCCTAGAGAAACATTGATTGTGACAGAGTTTCTCATTGAGAATATCAAAGGTTAATTGACTTGGTGCTTTATGAAGTCAGACAAAAGAACATCAATGCATGCCTCCTTCAGGGTATACCTGTGTGCAGGGATACATCAGATAGAGAGGCAGTGGCAGCAAATAACACATCAATGTGCAGAGAATCTAAATTCCATCTATAGACTATTCAGATCATCTGAGTAAAAAATGCATTTCGGGAACAGACTCATGACCAGGCAGATTATCAGATGTCAGAGGCAGCAGAGGAGTTGAACAACTTCATTCAAGCATTAGCAAAGTAACAAGTGGACTTGGCAACTTGAAGCGTGACCTGGGTCACATAATGAAAGGTGAGCATATTCATACCATCATAAGTATGTCACAGATCCATAGAACTGAGCCTCACATCTGAAGATCTGATGTGTTGAGAGGCATGGATTTGTAGAGCATTCTTTAGCCATTCGCAAAATTTTATAGGTGTGTCAAAACATTCTTGATTCCCATCTGGGAAATATAAAGGGTCGTAAAAGATAGGATAATTCTTAACATCATGAGGCCTGTCAGGTTGGTGAAGGCATCATCAAAGACATGTGGTACAAGGCAAGCAGCCTTGTAGAGCAGGCCAAAGGAATAGTATCAGGGGATGGCTTTCACAGTGGTTACCAGCTATGTTCATGTGTGGAAATGAAAAAATAACACAAAAGCGCCATATGTCATGATCCAGATTTATCAAGTCCAAGTCTGGACTTGTACCTTCATTAATCTCTTTCAGTTATAGTCTGCATTTTACCTGTCAATTGGTACAGCCTGTTCCAGCTATGTTCTGTGCTCTGTCGCTTAGCATTACTTTCCTATATACATTGCCTTCACACAGTAGTTATGGACCCAGACTTCCTCCAGGTTTCTAGTGTATATAACACTCCTGTACTCTCTGTTGTACCTTAGTACAAATATCTCATCCCAACTAGAATCCTATTACTTCCAACCTTGCTTCTCTTTATGACCTTCCTCTAAAAACTTTGAATCTCTGAAATATAAGGACCCGTGAGTCTGGCAAAGGTGTGACATATAAGTCCTGTGCTGATGTCCTCACCAACTCCACTCCTTGGTCCCTCTGTTCTTCAACATCTCCGGATGTTGCTGCTAGTCAGTGACCCATATCAAACCCCCTATGCATCATCTCCAAGCAGACTTCAGTCCATCACCTTTGGACTTGATGCATTATCTTTAAGCTCCAGTCCATCAATCTCAACAACTCCAGACCTCTGCCAGAGCTAGACCTAGGAGAAATATGGACTCTGACACCATGGCAAAACCCTCATAACTTAGGAAATGCCACCTGCAGCAGCTGAAACCTGAATTCTTGCTTCAGTGCCTGCACTTGAATTCTGTACCACCATAAAGGATCCCACAATATTCTGCCTGAATAATGGCACTGTGAGGTTCACCATTCAAGCTCCATGAGACATGACCACAGGTGAAACAAGGCATTGAAACATGGTTTCATCAAACCACCCACAAATGACCTGACCATTGAAACACATAACCAGAGAGTGAAAGACTGGAGACAAGAGGTTTGACAAGAGCAGCTGGTCAGGGAAGTTGGTCAAACACATAAAACCAAATAAAAATAAACATAAATGTAAAAGTATGCAAATCACTGTCCTTATGTATGACCCACTACTAAATAATGGTGGAAGGGCCACATCTGTGGCAATACCTACTACATCGTGGATAAGCCTGATGTAGCTCTGAAACAACGTCACATCCTTCATCCACACCTATTGTTCGTTTGCAGCTTTTTCTTTCGTTTTCTCATTGGCCATGGAAATGGTTGTGCATTTCAGTGTGGATCAATCTGTCAGAGACCATATTTCTCCTTGTCAAACTCTGGCTGAGATCCGGAGGGATTGATGTTTGATGGAACGAAGTCCAGAGGTAGTAGACCAACTCCGAGGATAATGGAACGAAGTCTGTTCGGAGATGATAGATAGGGGCTCCGACATTTGTCACTGACTAGCAGCGACGTCTGGAGATGTCGGAGGACGGAGGGGCCAAGGAGCGGAGGGGGTGAGGACATCGGCGCAGGACTTATGTGTTGCGCCCTTGCCAGACTCATGGGTCCTCGTATTTCAAAGGGTCAGGGATTTAAGGAGGAGATGAGGAGATCATAGGGAAGGAGCGAGATTGGAAGTAATAGGACTTTAGTTGATTTTTGTACTAAGGTATGATAGAGAAGTACAGGAGTATATATACGGTAGAGACCCGGAGGAAGTCTGGGTCTGAAACTACTGCGCAAAGGCAATGTACATAGGAATGACTGACGGAGGCGGAACACAGCCAGAACAGGCTGTATGGACTGGTACAGGGAATGCAGACTAAGACTGAAGAAGATTAATAAAGGTACAGGTCCGGAGATGTAACTCCATGGATGTCCAATGGATCTGTACATGTCCGAGGTTTCAGGATAGGGGCTAAACTCCGGAGTTGAACTCCTAAGGGAACTCCAGGTGAAGACAAACTCCTAAGGTGGAGATGAACTCCTAAGGGAGTTCTTCAGAGGTGTGAGGAGTTTAGTGGAGTTGGCTGGAGGTGTATGGAGATGTACGGAGGTGACCAAATAGGAGTTGGAATGGGATATGACAGCTATGAAGTTGGGAATAAACAATTATATATGTTTGGATCCTGGTTCAAATAAAAGAAGATCACCACTCTTGTGCTTGACCAACATAGTATTTCTACAGCCAAAAGGGAGTTTATCACTTGGAGATTGAGCCTCGACCATCTGTGTAGGTGTCACCACTTGTATGTCTTGTGTTAAGTGCTGCTGAATCCCTAACTTTTCCCAAATGTGAATAGCCTGAAATGGCAGGAAACAGGAAGGTGATGAGATGTGATGACCATGGTGAGCAGTATATGTGTGGTCAGCAAAATAGTCACCAAGAGCAGGAATCAGGTCACCAAGTCAAAGATAGACTCAGGCATCTTGGAGTGAAAGGTTGGCATGGTGGGGCCAAGTAGTAAGAAGAATGGCTGTGGAATTTGCTGTTAAGACATGTGAACAAGGATTATCAAAGATGGACCTTTGTACATAAGTGGATCTGACATAGCATTCACTAGGTAAAGTGCCAGAGATGCAATCAAAGTCTGGGTAGTGAAGGGCCATGAGACTTGCCTCATTGACCATTTCTGTCAAGAGTGGTGAGGAAAGGGATTTAACTGTGGTGTAAAGAGACATTGCTTTTCTTGTTGATCCAGAAAGTGGCAGCACTGAGCATGGTAATCCTGGTGGTTGGTGAGACAGTACAGTATCTTCATGTGAGTTATGTGACAGCATTCTGTGATGTCACTGCTCCATTAATATAGAGCACCCATCTTATGTATGCTACATGCAACATGTTGAGCAATTTCAAGCTTGGAAATCTGGAAATGGTTGAGGGGGCCATTTTTCCCAAGATGACCACCTGCATTGAGAATAGCAGATTTGTAGTGGTGGAATTTGCATAGTGCTTCACAAAGGCTATGAATCAGCTTGTTATAGTGTAAATGGCTTTGTGTGATGAAAATAAACTTGGTGATGGTGCACAAAGCATAAAGAACTTCATCGGGGACTGCACCTGCTTTCACAGCAGAGAGTAGCTTCTCCAAGTCCCAATGCTTGCGACCGGTGCACTGTTTGAGTGTAAAGACATCATATACCTAATGCCTGGTTCCTGTTCTTGGCTGGATGGCAGCTAAGCAGCAATTGAGTTCCTTACCCCCTATAATGTTGATTGCCCAACACATACAGTGGTCAAATAACAATTTATGCACCTGGTGGAGGGCATCAGAGGTTAGGAAGCAGGAAGGACACATGTTGCCCCAAGGTTTTCAGAATGGCTTCACAACACCATTCAACCACAATGCTAGACAAACCTTGTGGAACATGGGGAGGTTGAGTGGATCACAAGAGTTGACAGCAGTTTTGATGGCCCTGAGTGTGTGGTCACAATCACAGGAGGGGTGGGGCATTGGATTTCAAAACTGCTCTCCAGATACTAGTGAAATAGAGGAATTCTTTGATGAGGTACAGGCAATCCAGGAGACAAGGGGGTATAGATGTGTTGAAGATGTTCCAATGGATTGGACATTCTTTTTCCTGAATTGTTGACAGTGATCAATCTCTTCACAACAATTGAGATGCAGTAATGGTAGACATGGGCAGATAGCACAGATTGGACAGCTGGTGGGACACATTATGGAATTTGGAAATAGGAAGATAGACAACACATGAGAAGTTGCTTCATCCATATACCAGTATGTTGGTGAGCAAGAGTAGCAACAGATGCATTTCTTTATTTTCCATTTCCATTGTGAGTGGAGTCTTATCTGATGCTCTAGTCACCCCTAAAAATGAGTGACCAACCAGGAGGGAGTCCTTTTACATAGATGATCAGCAGCCATATAAGATGGTGGATGTATGAGGATCAACTTACCTGTATGTTCCATGCATGGTGGCAGAACAGATATTGGTGGCTTGCCCATTGAGACCCTAGTGGGAGCCTCACTTGTTGGAGGACCAGTTTAGTGTGCTGTTTTTGTGATAGGATGGTGAGGCAAGATTCAGAGACAATGGAGAGTTGTTTGAATGACATGTTGTGGTGAGATGATGGAGGGCTATAGGAGAGAGAAGATGAAGGGATGAAGTCTTTTATAGGTGAGGAAAGTGAACTTGGCATTATTCAAGTTCCATTCTGGGGTCCAAAAGTCTTCTTCCATGGAGTATCCTCTCCATCACATCAGGAACATCCAGCAAGATGGAGGTCCACTGTGGCATAGAATCTTCTCAATTTCATTTTCTTCTTCTCCCTGAATAAGATCTGGTGGTGGAGAAGAGAAGTTTAGGCTGTAGGCTGTGTATGCTGTTTTCATAATAGGGTGATAAGAGAGAAGTGTGGAAGACAGGATGAATCTTCCAGGTCTTTGTTAGGCAGAGTAGGTAAGTGAGGGGAGATAGAATCTTCATGATAGTGAAGGGTCATTCTCGTTTTGGATCAAATTTTGGAGTGGGGAAGCAGCATTTCAGATTTCTGGCTTCTAGCCAGAACTTATCTCCTTTGGTAAAAGGGACAAAGCCTCAGTTTCCTTGGGCAGCCATAACTTGGTGGTCAAGTTCCTGGACAGCAAGGACTTTATTTCTAGCAGCTGTGAGGTCTTTGAGATAGGATCCCACAGCTGGGAGAGTAGAGTCAGTGAGGATGGTGGGAAGGGCATGGGGTTTATATTCCATCATGGGATAGAATAGGGATTGATTGGTGATGGAGTGGGTGAATTCAGCATAAGTCATGTATTTGGACCATGAGGCAGGGTTATTTTCACATTAAATGCATAGATAAGCTACAACTTCTTGGTTTATGTGTTTGGTTTCACCATCAGTTTGGGGATGGTAGGTGGTAGATAGGGCAAGGTTGTAGTTCAAGAGAGGCAATTTAGGGACCACAATCAGAGATGATCCTGTCATATAACCCAAAATGTTTGCAAACTTTGTGTGGCAATGCCTTGGATGGTGATGGTTTTCTTGATAGGACAAAGAATTATCCCCTTAGTAAGCCCATGGTCAACCACAACCAATAGGGAATCAAAGCCAGAGGAAGGAGGGTGATTGGTGATAAGGTTGTAGAAGACCTGTTAGAAGGGGTGGGAGGCTGAAGAACAGATTGAAGAGGTGGAGGGTATGGTGGGGTGGGTATTCACTTTAACTTGCATGAGGAACATTATTCAATGTATTTGTGGACAAACTGCACAAGGCCAGGCCACCAAAACTCCACAGCAACAAGCTGTTGGGTTTTCAGATAGCTGGGATGTTCAGTGGAGGCATAATCATGGCAGTGAGAGACAATGGAACAGTAGAGGAATTCATCAAGAGAATATAGGTACAGTCTTGGTAAGTAAAGACACCCTCATCAAAGGCCCAGTCAAACAGTTGGGAGCAGAAGGCAGGGGTACAGAGTCAAGAGTGTGCAATGCATTCAGAACAAGGTGATCATCCTTGGAAGAGGATGAAACCTTCTAATGTAGTGCAGCATCAATGACACAGTGTCATAGCCTGTTCCAACCTCTACTTGGCCACCTCTGTACACCTCCATACATCCCTGTACATCTCTGACCAACTCCAGGTCATACCTCTGACAAACTCCCTTAGAAGTTCATCTCCACCCTTAGGAGTTCATCTCCTTAGCCCCTATCCAGATAACCTCAGACTTGTACAGGAGATTCATTGGACATCCATGGAGTTATAACTCTGAACTTGTACTTTTATTAACCTCCTTAAGTTATAGTCTACATTTCACCTGTCAGATGGAACAGCCCATTTCGGCTATGTTTCACCTCTGTCAGTCATCATTCTCTTTCTATGTACATTGCCTTTGCCCAGTAGTTTTGGACGTTGTCACAATCCAGAAATTACCAAGTCCAACTCTGGTCAACTTCAGAGTACTTCAGGGAATCTTGACCAAGGAGTAACAGACATCTACGGAGTTGCGACTCCGTACTTGTACCTACATTAACCTTTTTCTGTTCTAGTCTACATTTTCACCTCCTGATCAGTACAGCCCATCCCGGCTGTGCTCCATGCTCCGTTGTTCATCATTCCGATCCAATGTACATCGCCTTTGCGTATTAGTCTCGGGTCTGGACTTCTTTTGGATTTCGAGTAGTATATAAGTCCCCTGTAATATTCTGTCATACCTTCAGTACGAAAATTAACTAAATCACCTCCTCTCGAGTCTGACTTCATTTCCCTCTTTCTCTACCCTAAATACGAGGACATGGACCTCACAAGGGCACAACACATAAGTCCTGCGCCAACGTCCTCACACCTCTGTACCTCCGCACCCCACACCTCTGTACTTCTGTACCTCTGCACCTCTGCACCTCTGCACCTCTGCACCTCTGCACCTCTGCACCTCTGCATCTCCATACCTCCGTTGACTTCAGTTGAACCTCTGTTTCCTTTACCATCTCTATCGGATCTCGCCGGACTCGAACCTGGAGGATCTGGACTTGACAGACGTGCAAAGAGATTCAATCATACCATCATGGAGAATGCTGAGGCAATGCACCATCATGCTTGCCTACCCAGGATCTTCTGGCAAGATTCTCTGGAGACTGTGCTTCATGTCTACAATAGTCAGTCAGTTTGTTGTCATGGGTGGATAACACCCATTGAACTATTCAATGGTATGTATAGTCTCTGATGTTTCATATGTCAGAGTGTTTGGTTGCAGCACTTTTGTCTTCATACCTCTGAAGATAAGAAAGGACAAACGGTCCTCTAAAGCAGAAGAAGCCAGACATCGTCTCTTTATCTCTACCCATGCCACATTTGATGAGACTTAATTCAGATCATGTTCTAGAGATCTTGCTGTCGAAGACCAAGCCCAGATACTAGAAGACCCTGCAAATGACCTATCAGATAAAGAATTGGATAAAGAGAACCTGGAACCTCCTACCAATCCCTCTCATCATGTTATTGTTAACATGACAGATCACCACCACAATCACCTGGACTACCACCTGATCATTATACTCCCTCTCCATCACCACCTGTTCCTTCTCCACCTCATTGGGATCCTTCAAGATCCACACCAGTTAATCATGCACCTCCACCTTCATCAGATTCTTCTGCTTGTCGACCTTCAGTCACACTTAGAGCACCATTTCAACCTCCTGTACTGAAGAGATGTTCCACTAGGAATGTTAAACTGAGGATCATTCCTGATAACACTTATGGGAGTAGACCACCTCTCAAAATTGAGAAGGAGATTCATGGCAAGTCCAATACTCGCCAGAAGGAGCAAGAAACTGTTCATACAGGAGAACAATCAGTTACTGCTAGACCCACAAACGAGGATGATGATATGGGTGAGCTTTATAGCAGCCAATGGATGCAGTTCCATTTGTCCACTGCAGTTTTCCAAAGCATTCCTAAGCAATACAAGGATGTTTTGAGGCTCACTTCTTTATTCGAACAGAGATCTGGAGAGAAGCGATGGATGAAGAATACAAGTCCCTTATGAACCGAAAGGTTTGGACTCTTGTTGATCTACTTAAAGGTTGTGAACATCAAAGGAAGATGGGTTTATGCAGTTGGAAGCAATGGCTGTAAGAAGGCTTGCTTTGTTACCAAAGGCTTCACACAAATATTTGGTATCAACTATAAAAAAATCTTCTCACCAGTAACTATGTTGGACACTGTCTGTCTACTCCTTGTGCTTGCAGCCTTGGAAGACTGGGAGCTTGACCTCAAGCACAAGAAACAGTTCATGGATCATTGGGAATCTAGAGATCTTGGCAATGCCAAAGAATACCTTGGAATGAGGATAACCAGAGATCACAAGAAACACACTCTGAGGCTTGATCAATGCTCCTATGCTGCAAAGGTAGATGAGAGCTTTGGTCAAACTGACTGCAAACCAGTCACTACTCCTCTTCCTTCTGGTTATACTCTAAAACCCAACAAAGGAGAATCAAACCCAACTCTTTGAAGTTGTTATATCAATCAGTCATTGAATCATTGCTATACATCATGCTTGGCACACAATCTGATCTTGCTTATTTAGTGATCAAGATGTTGCAGTTCTCTGCAAATCCCTCAGAGGAACACTTGCAGAAGGTGCTCTATATAGTGTGTTATCTTGCACATACTACCAAGTTGTGCTTGACATATGCTGCTGATGGACCAGTCAATGATTTTGTCACTTACTCTGACACTGATTGGGCTGGAGATATAGAGACCTCATGATATACTATGGATTATTCCATTTTTCTTGCAAACAAAATCATGTCTTGGCTATCCAAACAACAGAAAAGAGTTTGACTTTCATTCACTGAAGCAGAATACTGTAGAACAACAGAATGTTGCAGACAGATCCAATAGATCCACAATCTGTTCAAGAAACTCTCCTTCCCCTTTTCACTATCCCCCTGTGTGTTGATAATCAGGGAGCTATGTTCCTTGCTTTGAATCCAGCTCAAGAAGGACAAACTAAACATGTTCGCAGCCCTGAACACTATATTTGGGAAGCTGTTGAAGAAGGTGAAGTTGAACTATTCTATGTTCCTTCCCAGCAACAGTTTGCAGATATCTTTATCAAAAATCTTGGAAAGATAGCCTTTGAGCATGAACGAAAGAGTTTGACTTTATCTTCTTTTTCATGATGACTTATGTTTCTAGTGAGGAGGAGTGTTGAAATCTGGGTATTTGCTTTCTGCTCTTCGTTTACATAACCCAGATTCTAGACCTGATTATATGAGTGGTCCAGACCTTTGGACACTAGGTCTGATTACACTATCACATTTTTTACTCATCATATAACATTATAAGTAACCGCCATTATTGCTATTGGCTATAGATAGGACTCTTATCATTTGTGATACAATATGACTCATTCCTATCTCTTATCTTTACCTACCCTAGTATAGAGACATACAGATACAAACAATACCTGGACACCATTTAGAGGAGAGCTGAACAAGTTGCAGTATCCTTACCATCCACAGTTACATAATATGGAAGTCAGTCTTAGGGTTAGATGCTAAATGTTGCCTAATATGGTATGTCCTTTGGGGTTAGGGTTTCCAAATATAGTAA
>JBBPNA010000503.1:0-18947 GCA_038090555.1 Boletus subcaerulescens | reverse complement strand
GAATTCGGTAACGACGGCAGTTCGTCAGGATGGCTTGGTCGGTCATCGTGAAGCGATTGTTGAAGAGGACGATGACGCAATCGAAGACGTAGAGTCCTTGGGAATTAAAGTATTGCCAGTCAGGAATTTTGAGCGTTCCCGATCCTGGGACGTCGTACCACGCGAACTGGTCAGCATGACTAGGATTGGTGTATCGCCCGACCTCCAAAGTGGTCTCAACGATGCCTGTTGGAGCTGCATTCGGGTCTTGGTTGCTCATGCCGCAGAGTGCGTTGATCAAAGATGATTTACCGCTGCCAGCAACGCCAGCAACGGCGAAATGGAAGACTCCATCCTTGTACTGAATCTTCTCCTTCGCAGCTTTGAGCTCGGCGGCGGTGGGCATGACCACAGGCTGAATCCCTTCCCTGAGCTGCTTCTCCACCGCCTCCTGCTCCTCTCTCGCTTTCCTAGCCTGCTCGGCCGCCCTGCGAGCTGCTTCCTCAGCGGCGGCCCTTTCCTCTCGGGCCCTCCTCATTTCTTCCTCTCGGGCCCTCTGACGTCGTTCCTCTTCTTCCCGGGCAACAATCGCAGCTTGCCTCGCGGCCTCATCAGCAGCCCTGGCACGTTCGCGTTCTGCTTCCAGCTCCCTCCTCATCTTCTCCTGACGCTCGCGTTCCTCGCGCGCCCGCGCCTCCGCCTGCTCCTGGGCGACGCGAGCAGCATGCGCGGCAGCCTCCATCTCTCGACGGATGCGCTCGGCTTCTTCTCGGGCTGCTTGGGCAGCCCTCTCCGCAGCGAGCTGCGCCTCACGCTCCCTTTGTCTCTGTTCTTCGGCCTCGCGGGCTGCTCGCTCGGCAGCTTCTCGCGCGTGCCGAGCAGCCTCTTCCGCCATGCGTTGCTGCTCTTCTGCCCAACGACGGGCTTCTTCGGCTGCGCGTCGTTGTTGCTCAATAGCATGCCAGTCAGGTTCACAGTGGCTCGAATGTCCTCCTCCCATTGTCAACGGTGGAAGGGAGTGGGGAAATGGTTGAGGATGGAAAAGTGTGGGACGTGTGGAAGGCGAGCTGCTGTGTTTTT
Organism: Boletus subcaerulescens; assembly: GCA_038090555.1. Classification (NCBI taxonomy): domain Eukaryota; kingdom Fungi; phylum Basidiomycota; class Agaricomycetes; order Boletales; family Boletaceae; genus Boletus; species Boletus subcaerulescens. The sequence continues at coordinate 17,888 of JBBPNA010000503.1, read as the reverse complement.
GGTGTCCTGGTAGTGCGATGACCACGTAATGCTCCGATGTCTGCATTCCATGTGGAACACGAGCAGTGCTCATTGCTCCACTGGCGTTGGCGCCAACAGCCTCGAGGACATTGATCGGCAACCAAGAGAACCCTGAATCTATGTGATCTTGGCAGAAGACCAACAAGGGCTGTTCAGGTTGATGTTCGAGGTCGAACGACGCCAGCCCAAAGTTCAAAGACTGGAGGGAGGATGATATGGGTTGTACTCGTGATGGATACCGAATGCGGGGATATGAACGCTAGGGTTCAACGTCAAGACAGCCGAATGCAAAAGAATGGGTTGCACCACGAAGGGTTGGAGCAACTGCCCCACATTATGAAGATATCTAGAGAATGGACTAATCCTAATCACTAGATCTGGAATCGGAAAACGGAAAAGACAAGTCTCAGCGGCCCTCTCTGGCCCTCTGCATCTCTTCCTCCCAGGCCCTCCGACGTCGTTCTTCTTCTTCTCGGGATTGCCTCGCGGCCTCATCAACAGCCCTGGCACGTTCGCGTTCTGCTTCCAGCTCCCTCCTCATCCTCTCATGATACTCCCTTTGCCTCTGGTCTTCGGCCTCGTGGGCTGCTCGCTCGGCAGCTTCCGCCCTCATTCTCTCATGAAACTCCCTGTGCCTCTGTTCTTCGACCTCGCGGGCTGCTCGCTCTTCAGCTTTTCGCGCGTGCCAAGCAGCCTCTACCTCTCGACGCTCGGCTTCTTCTCGGGCTGCCTGGGCTGCGCGTCGTTGTTGCTCGATAGCATAATCAGGTTCGCAGTGGCTCGATTGTCCTGCTCCCATTGTCAACGGTGGAAGAGTGGGGAGATGGCTGGGGATGGAAAAGTGTGGGACGTGTGGGTAGTGCGATGACCAAATGCTTCGACGTCTGCATTCCATTTGGAACACGAGCAGTGCTATTAAATGCTCAGTGCCCCACTGGCGTTAGCGCTAGCAGCCTCGAGGACATTGATCGGCAATCAAGAGAACCCTGGATCTAAACCTAGGCTGTTCACGTTAATGTTCCAGGTCGAACGACGCCAGCTCAAAGCCGAGTGTTGTGATAGAATTTATATAATCTTGATTTCTAATTACGAAGGACTCCTAACGAGCAAGGGATGGAAACCGGTTCATTCGATCCATCATGAAGTCTTCTGCGACGGCGACCGCTCGCCCATCAGTCCCCTCGTCTCCACCTAAAAAAGATTACAAGGGTGGTCATACAGACGGTGCATGGCAGCGCGGACCCACGAGGGCCCAGAACGGGAACAAAAGGGTGCCCAAAGACAAGCCGCACTATCAGCCGCATCACTGGCACAGTGACGGACGACAGAACCATAATGACGATCCTAAAGACAACGTGCTTCTGCATCGTTTGAGTCTGCCTTCTTCGCCACCGTCTGCGACATTGCTTGAGAGGATTGGAGGGCCAGCAGTAGTAGATGAGGTGGCATCCAATCTGACAGACTCGGATCTTATCGATGAGTTGGAAGGGGCGGGTAATGACACGCACTTGTCCTTTTCTTCCACCCCGCACTTTCACACCCCAGAACCAGGCGAGGTTGAGCGATTTTTAGCGTCTGTGATTGGTGCCACCGGTGTTCCCCCTCCATCACCATCACGGTCATCGCCGCCTCGCCCTGGCCACGCGTCTTTGGTATGTTGCCCCCACCTCGCGCACGACACGCCTTTTGATTTACGTTACATCAAAGGCCACTAAGCCGACTCTAGCGCTCGAAACCCGCAACCTCTCCGTGGATCACTTAGTCAAGGTGGAAGATCCCTCCAGCTCCGTGCTATACTCTCCAACTAAGACCGCTGTAAACAGCCTACCGTCTGCCAATCCCACGCTTGATCTTTGTCCACAAAGTCCATTGTTGCTGGCTGATACCATGCTCCCACCATCTGCCTTTGCCATTGAGGAATGCAGAAAACGCCTCGTCCCTGTCCTTGCCGCCTCTGCACAAGCGAGAGACCCTGGAAAGCGTCTAGATACGGAGCAATGTCGTCAATTGCTTTCCGACGATCATTGCAAACACTTTCTCAGGCAAGCCAAAGAAATGAAGCACCAACTCTCTTCACTGGTGTCACGAAAGACGCCCGTAAATCAAAGTTGGAGTGGATCTCTGAAGCACGATAGAGTCGATGATGTGCATACATGGGTCCGGAACACACGCAGCAGGTTCGATTCAGTCAGCACGGTCGTGTCTGACGCGTCGAGGAGGGACAGTGACATCACGCTTTTTGATTTCACCGCAAAGAGATTGCCGCCCAAGGCGCCTCGTGCCATGCTGCAGGCTTATAACCCGACTTCCTTGGGAAAGAGCTTGGACCCAGCCCCGGGCGAAGCGCCCTACAAGCCTTTGGTTGCTCCTCTCACGACTGGGGATCCCCCCGCGAGCGCATCGTCGATTGACCTCGTTCAGCAAGTTATCAAGATGTTCCCAGCGCTCGGGCCCACTGCGAGCCCAGAGATTGACACATCCAACGTACCTGTGGGAATGTCGGCTGGAGATCCATCCGGGCACCCCAGTCAGGCAGTGTCTCCAACCCACGCCATCTCACCCACCTCCACGGATTTCGTATCACATCTACCCACCCAGGCTGGAATATGGTTTAGACAACAAGGAAGACGATATGCAGAGATCGTCGACGTCGACATTGAGGTTAGCGATGAGATGTTTTACGTGTCCACTGAGCGGTATGTGTCGTCTTTTTGGTTGGCCGTCAACACTGCCTCACTGCGTTCATAACCTCCCGCTAGCCGGCCGTTCAGACTGCAGATGCACCTCTGCCTCTGTTCGGTTCCCGTAAGCTTGGCCGTGGCCAAGAACGACGGCGGTGACACACCCACTTCGTTCCAAGACATCAACGACGCCATCAACTGGCCCAAGAAAGGGAAACTAGTCATCCAAGTCAACCCACAATCCGAACGAAGCAAGACGTGGCTGCCATATACCTTGGTACGTGTGAACGAGTGCCTGGAATTGCCGCACCTCCTCAGACGACGAACCCGCGCGCTGACCCCGCATTTGATGGTATGTAGGAGTCAGATCCACTGGACGTCACGTCGTGCGTGCAGCCGGGAAAGAACACCTTTCGTTTTATCCAGCTATCTGATCTATCCGAGTTTACGTTTGTGCTCGCCGCATCGCCACCACCGCCCGGGGAGGAATGGCGTAGCTGGGATTGGGCGTCTGTCGTGGAGCGTTCGCGGTCAGGGACGAGAGCGTCGTCTTCGACGACGGCGGCGGATGATGCCATGAACGGGCTGTCAGAGTTTGCACAGATTCCTGTTACGATTCGGTCATGATGCCATGACGTTTTGGTTCTATTTTTTTTTTGGTTATCGTTTACTATCTTACTAGTCCATGCTTCGTATTCGATGATGCGTATATACGTGACACCCAAGCATGGGGTAGCACCCATTTCGCGACGCCTATGAGGCCATGATGACAGATCTCGGCTGTGCGGGACTGATACTCATGCCACCAAACGATTCTCCCAAGCCGTCTGCGTCTGAACTGGACCCCTGGGCAGCCCTGGGTATTTGAAGTCCACCAGAGCCCAACGCACCATCGTTCGGGTTCACCGAAAGCATGCCGATATGATCAAACTCTGCATCACCCTCATCCACATCCACATCCACATCCTCTCCGTCCTCCTCTTCATCACTCTCCTCGTCACCTTCGATCGCGACCGACGACCACTCTCGATACACCCCTTGTATATATGACCCCGAGCGCGGCAGCCTGTACGGATCAAAAGGGAAAAACGTGTGCAGTTCCGCAGATACGAGCTCTTCCCCACTCCTGCGAGGTAACAGTGGGAGCGATCCCGGACTGGGATTGTATTCGGAGCGCCGATTGGCTTCGATGATGGAATGGCAGTACACAAAGTTGGTCGTTTGCGCGACGCGCGCGAATTGCATCACGACGTTGGGCGAGCAGACCTGATATCCACGTGTGAGGTGTGAGAAAGATGAGAAAGGATAAAGGACACGGTCATTGGAAGAACTGACCTTTAAAGGGTTCAAAGGAGAGGTGATCACCCGTTGCACGACGTCCAGCTCGTTCATCCACTTCTTCCTCCCTGGGTACGCCTCCACCTCATCAAACTCTTCTTGGAGATCTCGCCACCGGAAACAAAAGATGAGGAATACGGCTTGCACAATGGCGTAAAATACGCTGTGATGCGCTAAACTTGGGGGTTCTTGCCCTGCCTGTATGATTTTATCGAACACATCCAAGTGATTTTGCAAAAACGTGCACAAGACGGTCACCATTCTGCGTGCACCCTCACGATCGACGAACTGGGCACGGCTGACAAAGGAGGCAATGTAGCTGGCTGCAGCGGCACGAGTCACGATGGGCACGTCTTGTCCGATGAGTGCCTTCTCAACAAGTAGACCTTGGAAAAGGTCACTAAATTCTGGGTCGAGGGAAGAATACCAAAAGAGAAGGAATTGGGTATAGCGGGATTTGAAGGTGCGAATGATGGCGCGATCGAATATGGCCAAGAGGGTATGGAATTGAGCGGCATGCATTGCGCGCCTAGATTCCGGGGAAAGCGACTGGGAAGTATCTAGCGGCGAAAACGGACTATCCGAGTGAGTGGTGGGGGAAGATACGGTGGGTGTTTCGGTGACATAGTGTAACCGATTGAAGTGATCGAATATCAGTTTGAGTATATGATCGAGTTTGTTGACCATTTCTTGCATGTGCCGCACGTTGGACGGCAAATCGGGCTCTTTGTCATCTTCAGAGTCGTCGTCGGATGAAACATCGGTCGACACATCGGAATCAAGATCGTCATCTCCAACATCGGACCCTTCCTCATCACCTTCCTGACCAACGACGACATCGAATGGATCGAATTCAAACAGGTCGCCATTCTCCAACGTGTCGTCCTGTTCGAGTTCTTCCAACTCTACCTGAATCTCGACCTGAGTCTAGACTCAGCAAGGTCACATACATTGAAAAGACACCATACGCACGTCTATTTGAAGAACTCGATCGATGATTAGTGCGAGTATCCGGTCAGTGAGTTCAGAGCAGTATTCTGTGACGCGTAGTAAGTTGCGTATGTACGTCACTTGTGTAAATTGCGATTGACGTTTGTGAGGAAAATGTCGGACGAGGAGAGGTTGTAAGGTTGAGGGAAGGGTGGGTATGAGAGACAGGAGATGACGGAGGAGATGATGCAAGCGGTCGTACACAACGCTGCGCGTCAACGGGCTCGACGAACTTTCTGGACCACTTGCATCGAGAGCCTGCAATCCTGATTCTATAAATGCGAGGAGGTCAGGTGGGATTCAAACGGTGTCGATTAGAATGGCGTACGGTAAGTCAGACCCTGGGCGATCTTGCTGAGGACGGGAGCAAGGTATTCTGGCCTGGCGCTCAGGAGCATCCCAATGAAAACAGTGTACGACTTTACGAAAGTGGTGTCCATCGTCGTCCATGGGAGGTTCACGATGGCCTCGACCAACGATCCATGGCGCCTCTCCAACTTGGAGAGCACGTGTGAGAGTGCGAGGACCCATAGCCGTAGCTGGGACGATGAGGTCGCACTTTTACCTACTTTTCTCGGGTTGAACTGGTCTACGAGGTCATCAAAGTCTTTACTGTGGCCCTAGAGAAGAGATCAGCCAAAGGGAGCATGCGCACACGAGGACACCAACATTGAGTTTCTCCTGCAATGCCTTGTTGATGAATGCGACAAACATGTCACGTTTGAACTGTTCTCCCTGCCTGACGCGCGAATTCGTCGCTATCGGACGCTGTGCGAGCGACAGCAAACGATCAGCCTTGGCTGGTGATGGCGGTTTTGCGTACTTTTCGATGGCGATTTTTGGTGGCTGGTCCATGAATCTGGTCGTGGGTGTGAATGGCCCTGACTTGGGCGTGCGCTGGTTAAATTGCGAGTGTGTTGAGTGGGGATCCATCTCGACCAAGTCACGTCGATGTCAAGAAACTCGGAGGCGGCGAGGGGAAAATTGTCACATCCGATAAGTCTATATATGGTATTAACATGCAAATGCCACCTAAATGACTTCCAACGTCTCACCCGTTCCATCGCAATGTCCACCTCGTCATTCTCGGCCGCGCACAAGTCCTGCGTCAAGTCGCTCTACCGGCGCATGTTGAAAAACGAGTTGGACTGGGTCGTTCGCCGAGATATCTGGCGTGGAAGAGCCATGATGATCAGAGCAGAGTTTGAGCGCAACCGGTGAGTTGTCGAGCGCGTCCTTGCCGTCTCGCCGTGCAAACCTGCCGTGTAGTGATGTGCACAACCCGAGAGCATTGGCCGAGATTCTCCAGAAAGCGGAAGCAGACTTGGCCGCCAGACAACACCCCGACCCGTATATTGGTGAGTTCTCATCCGAGACTAGGTTCCCATCTCTGGAGCTCAGTCGTGCCACACCAGCCTCAACCATGCCAGGTGGTACAAAGTGGTGCGTATGTATTACTTTATGCTCTGCTCACGCACTTAAAATTGCCGTGTTTCCAGGGAGAGGAATCTTCCGGTAGGTCCCGAGGAGGTGGTTGCCTTGATGACGTCCTTATGTTCTCCTTTAGCCTACCATTGCGCCTATATACGACCATCTCGCTGCTGGCCATCACTAGACCAGGCCTTGTTCTCTCAGAGTTGGCTTAGACTTGTAACAATGTAGTGTCCGAGATTTATGAGTTCGGGCCGTGGTCACGTGTTACCCCAAAACTGCTGTCATAGCCGGTGTAGGGTTAATTACATGGGGTTTCGGATCTCCTTCGTCCATCACTGCGACGCACCTCTCGACGTATGAATTATCTGCGCGGTGCAGTCAGCGCCATCAGCGCCCCATACCAGTACTACAAAGATATCAATCCCTCGACGCTGACCGGTGCCATCGATGTCATCGTCATACGCAGACAGACAGATGACGGAGACGTCACTCTTGCATGTTCCCCATTTCATGTGCGCTTTGGCAAGCTGCAGGTGCTTCGTCCTGCGGAGAAGAAGGTGCGCAACTGTTTCTCGTCGTCACGGAGCATGTCGTGAATGCGCTGTCCTACCAGGTCAACATCTCCGTCAACGGAAACCCGATTCCGTTCAGCATGAAGATCGGAGATGCAGGCGAAGCATTCTTTGTCTTCGAGACTGAGGAGGACATCCCAGAGGACCTCGTCACGAGTCCAATACTCTCAGCAACCAACACGACACCCCAAGACGAAATTCCATCTGTTACCCTTGGCAAATCCCCAGAGGTGCCACCAACCGCCCCGAAGATTCCAGAGCCCGAGTTCCTGGACCTGAATGCAGCACTGTCTAACCGCGTATCGACTCCTCGCACACGAAGACAGTCGTACTCTGCACCGCAGACACCTCCGCTTGAAGTCGATTTCCCTCAGGCACCCGCAGTATCTCCCCCGAGTATCCAGTACACTGACAGTGAGCCGTCCCATTACGTATCCATGTCACAACTCATTATCACTTTGACAAGACATGGCTCTCGACATGGCTGGATATCACTCCCCCGTAACTGACAAAAGCACGTTCGTGGATTCACGGTCGCAGACGCAAGTTACCTCGGCAACTACAACCACCGATCAGCAAATACCCTTCCTATCATCAAAGCCGAGCATGCCATCTCATCTCCAAACGTCTTTCCCTGCACGTCGCGCAGTCTCCGACTCCCCTGACGATATCACCTCGAAACACGATACCCTGGCTGCCGAAGCGGGAGGTGCTTCTGTGTCAATACAGGAGTACTCTTGGGAATGGGGGGCATTTCCCCAGCCTTCTCCGCTTCAAACTCGCTTCACCCCATCAGTGCTCAAGAGCAAAGGCAATGATACGCGTCCTGCGGTCGATGAGGACGACCTCGTGTTAAAACGCAGTCGCAGTGTTCCCCCAGAACTGGACGGGAGTCCACATACCGTCCTGTCACCTCTTCCACGCGTTGATGGTAATAACAGCGTGCCATCTTCACAGCCGCCTGTCCATCAAGAGCCTAGTGAATACGAGGATCGGAAGCCTTTTGGATCGGGTGGACCCATAACCACGCAGCATGACGATCAGACCAAATTTCAAGTTTGCCTCGATGGCACTTTGGTCGATTTCGAACTCAGTCTCGTATCCTTACGCGACGCATTTCACGACCGGGACGAAGCGGAGTCGGAGCGCGCGTTTAACGAGGGGATAATCGACTATGCGCGACTACTGGCGGACGAGAATTTGGTGAGAGACGAGCGACTCGTGATGCGGTGGACTGGCAGAAAATACATCACGCGAGAACAACGGTCGCCGTTGATGGATGCGTTACAACTGTGGGTCTCTACGGCCAGGGAAGATCGACTCGCTGCATTGCCGTCGCCACCTTTATCGCCTTCGCCAGAACAACAATCGTTTCCATCTTTTGGGGAGCACAAGAACCTGAAGCGGGCAGATTCGGAGCCACCTGGGGTACTTACCCGCAAGTCCACATCCAGTTGGGTAATGTGGTGGAGTCGAAGTCGTGACATTCCCCTCTCGGAACGACCAGTTTTGGGTGACGCTGCTACTCTATCACTGGATCAGGTTGATTTTCCTTTTTATCGTTGCGCTGAGACGTGCTCATGTCACTTACAGAACCTCACTAAGCCGGTCCATGTACACTCCCACCTACCCCTTCCATCAGCGTCGGTCCCAGCAACCACACCGGTTGCCATCCGATCACCCACGATACAGCCTGTTTCCGATACCGTGCCAGTGGGGAAGGAGAAGAAATTTGCAAAGACATTGCGGTTATCGTCAGATCAACTCGTCAGTTTACATGTTTAATCTGTTGTTTACAATGCTCATGCATTGGCTGGTCAGAAATCCTTGAGCCTGAAACCCGGTGCGAATACGATGACGTTTTCACTCTCTACGACTGGCACCCCGGGGTGCGCGGCACGAATATTCCTTTGGGATTCCGCGGATCACGTCGTCGTCTCCGACATCGACGGAACGATAACCAAGTGCGTACATTTTTTTAAATTTTGAGTGTATCCGTTGCTCATTGTTCATACAGATCCGATGGTCTTGGCCATCTATTTACAATGATAGGTCGGGACTGGACGCACCTCGGGGTGGCCAAATTGTACACCGACATCACTCGGAATGGGTACAAGATCATGTATCTCACGTCTCGCGCCATCGGGCAGGCCGACTCAACAAGATTTTACCTCAAAGGTATAAAACAGAACGACTACCAGCTTCCCGAAGGTCCCGTCATCATGAGTCCCGACAGGCTGATTACGTCTCTTCACCGGTAAGTTTGTTCATTTCCTCAACCTAGCATCGCGCCACTCGAGGCGATCATAATCGCGAATGCCCACTGACATGGGATTGAATGTATGAAAAGGGAAGTCATCATGCGTAAACCCGAGGTATTCAAGATGGCCTGCCTTCGAGATATTCAAAGGCTGTTTGGCGAAGGTCCGCGGACGCCGTTTTACGCTGGCTTTGGAAACCGGATCACGGATGCACTGTCGTACCGGAGTGTCAGCGTACCGAGCGCGCGAGTATTTACGATCGACCCGAGTGGTGAGGTCAAGATGGAGCTCCTGGAATTGGCAGGGTACAAGTCATCGTGAGTCGTTTGGTTCAATGACCCTTCTCCCTATGATTTTACCGATGACTTACGTACCCGGTGAACTTGCTCATAAAACAAACACGTTTTCTTTAGGTATACTCATATGACCGACCTCGTCGACCAAATGTTCCCTCCGATCCATCGTAAATCAGCGCCCGATTATACCGATTTCAACTACTGGCGACCACCCGTACAGGAATTCCCTCTCCCGGATTTGGCACCGCCGTCGCCAGCGCTGAGCGCACGTCTTCGAAATTTCAGCCTCGTCGGATCCAGACAACCTGTTCATGTCAAGCCGTCAGTCATGGACATAGCCCATGGTACATTGGACGGGGGTGGACACCGGAGCAGTCATTTGAGGCAAATGTCGTCGTTTGAGCGGTTGAGTAGCCGGTTGGTGGCACTCACGCAGTCACCGTCATACAATGTGGAAGATGGGAGCACGAGCGGAAGCGGTACGGGGAGTTTTCCTTCGCAATCCTCGGGATCGGCGTCCTCGACGTATCTGGATTCGGAGGATGAGGGTGATGTCGGGGAGGATGGGGAGTTGAAGAAGCGAAGACGGACACGAAGTACGAGCATGTCGAGTATGCCTGGGTCGTTGGATGACATGCATTTCGAGACGGACGAAGAGGAGGGGGAGGGAGAAGCTGGGGAGGAAGGGGGGTACATGTATGATGGCGAGAACGAGGAGGAGGCCGCAGAAGAAGCGTTTGACGAGGATTTCTTGGCGGCAGGTGAGATGCAGAATGTGCCGTACTTGTGAAAGGATGTTCTGCATTGTCGTCGGTGAACCACGTTCATAGAGCACAACCATCGGACATGTCACGCATGAGAAACTAGAGTGGGTACTATTCATCATCTTGTACAGTATAGTCGGTATAGACTGGAGCGTGCAATCTGGTTATCTGTTAGACACTAAGATAGCGTGAGGCGGTGTGGGATGACGTCATGCTAATAACATAGCCCTGTCCCCTAACTACCTCGAAGTTCTTGATAGAAAGATAGCTCTCAAGCTGTACTAGTACTACATGTATTGGAGGGGCGTCGGGGCGCGCGCGCGCCCGACGTGTCCCTGAGCGGTACCGTACCTCAAACTTGACCGATTCAAGTCGGTGTTTTTAGTAAGAGTAGTACACGCTTACCGTCCCGGTTTTCCGGTGAATCTTGGTGTACAGTGCAGACGAGTGTCCTGTGACTCCTGTCCGTATATCGGACACTGCTTTCCGAGCCGATGCCACCTCCCAGTATTTATATTTGACGTTTTGGCAACATCGTGCGGCCTCTTAACATCAACAGCACAGCTTACTGTGTTTTCTGATATACAGGTGTTTGCCAAATTTCTCCTGGGAGGCCGTCAACGCCGGCGTGCTGCGAATCGCTGCGAATCACGTCGCACAGGGGGTTGTGTGGCGTCCACCGCCGAGAATCCAGACGCGGACTCGAGCAAAGATCCACCACACTGATCGGGTGAGGTGACCCACTGAGTATGTACTTTACCTCTTTTTTTTTTTTTTTTTTTGGGGGGGGGCATGCACAGGGGCTCAAAAAGCGCAGTCGAACTTTCAGCCCCGTCGGTGTTGTCTGATATGCAGGTGTTGGTCATTCCATTGGCCCGGGGACTGTGCCATGGGTCAACAAGATCACCTTGCCGTCGCGGACAGCTTGGTCAATACAAAAGCAGGAGCCGGAGAGAGATCTAGCACTCCGTCGGCGTCAATACACCTTGCATTGTTCGGTCACTTGATTCAGACGTTTTGCATTGTCCGCTGCCCTCCATATGCATATGTTTCGGAGGCTGTAAACAAGAAAATAAATGAAACCCCCACAGCGTCAATCAATGAAACGTACAGGGTCGATTTTTGGGGTGGCGTTGATCGATCGTCGTACTGTTACCTGTATTCTTGTGCCAAGAACCTACAGTGGGGTGGCGACCAGGCGCAAAACTGGACACCATCGTCCAGTATTACACCTAGGGGTACAGCGCTATCACATCACGAAACGGGAAGCGTGAGGGAAATGTCGCAATACTATCAACATAGCGAAACCTGGCTGGAGTACATGTTTTAGGGCGTGGCCATGGGCGGGGCACCCGGCAAGCTGTATGCACCCTCCAACGCCTATACTCACGCCATTCACTGCCGAGACGTAGTGCCATGATCGGGGTTTTTTCACAAAAGGCGGTGAGAGCGCTTAGAGTCTATCATAGGCTGGAGTCGCCTGTTGACTGCCATAAGTCGGTGGGGCTGTATGAGTTTCCTCCGTTCCAGAGGTGCCATTTTAATTACAAGGCTGTGGTTGTCGGAGCCAACACGTGGATCCTTAATAAGGTGCTGGGCGGCCTGTCCGCTAAATTGAGGAATTGAACAAATTACTTGCTGTGCGTGCCACTGTGGGAAGGGCATCCAAGTTATCTTGTGGACTCCAAGTGGACTCTAATACGTTCATCGCCTCGCCTCACTACTTAAACTCGAGCGCTGAGCTTCAGGGTCCGTCAGAACGTCCCCTCACAAGTTTCCGAGTCTTGAATCCGTCTTATCGCTACTCTACGCCACCTTTACCTTTTGCGGCACCAGGTGGCGTTTACCACGTTGAAGTTGAATGTACACTCCGCAAACTCAACTTGACGTCTCTAGCCCACTCAACTTCCTCTCCGCCATCATGTCTTCGCTCCCACTCGACAAGCCTTCCCGCTTTTCCCTCGACACGGCAGGTGTAACCAGTTTGCTGGGCGGCGGTGATGCGGTATCCGCCATGACTGCCGTCCACGTCTATGGAAACAGACGCTGGCTGGGTTGGTACAACACCCCTGGGTCCTTCCATATAGCCAACTATTTGACCTCGTTTGCGAAATCTGCATCCTTCCATAACATGTTTGGCGGCAAGCCTTCCTCCAAACCCCTCTCCAGGACCATTCAAATGGATCCCACGTCCTTACTCGGACTGGACAGTTCCAAGGGTCCAAAGTTCCGTGCTGCACACTCGGGCACTATCATCGAGGAGACGGGCTACGTGGCTTCTCTCTTCATGAAGGAATGCGCCGCTTGGGACTCCGACGGGAAAGTGGTTCAGGGGAGGAGGACCCAGCCTATCGGAATCACGATAGCCGATCTCGGTCCGGCGCCTCCCTCGGAGTTGTACCCTGCGCGCAGTCATGTCTGCACCCTTCTGTTCGCCAGCATCCCCATCGCCGTTAGCATTGGCACGTGTGCAGTCAGCGCAGTGTATGGAGATTTGTATGCATCGTCATTGATCCTCGGAGGCATCGTTGCAAGCGGCCTATCCTGCTTCCTCCTCGGCTCAGCCGACTTTGTGTTCACCCACCCCGAGCCTGCCAAAGGATCGCCCGCTGGGGATGGTATTCTTGGATCAGACAAGGAGATCGTCCTGTTAAGAGGAACAGAAGGCGCTGTGAACTCCATCACCCGTGGGGGGTTCACCCTTCGTTTCGCGAGCGAGTGCCAGTACAAGCTTATCCGCTGGTGCTCCCTCCTCTTTTTCGCACAATCCATTAGCCAGCTCTTCCTCATCCCGCAGGCGTCCTTGTTCGGCCAGATCATGTTCCTCGCCTCGATCGGTGTCTCCGCGCTGTACAACGCTTGGATTTCCTCGTTCGATAAAGAGAAGATCCACAGGAAGCTCTTGTTCCAGAGGGTGCTCGCGAGCCCGACGTTGACCAAGTACACGCTCGGCACCCGCACTGCTGCGGTGGTGTTCATGCTTCTCGTCCTGCAGCCCCAAGACCCAGCGAAACTCCTTAATGAACTCCTTCCAAACGACACCAGAGTATGGAAGCAGTGGAAAGGGACGATTTTAGAGCGGCTGCACCAACCCAGCGACCAGGCCTTCCAGTTCGCAGGCAAAGCTGGGGACCTGAACGGGTTTGCGCAAGAGGAGAAGGATTTGTTGAAGCTGCTCTACGAGGACGCGCGGGCGGCTTACAATGGCTATAAAGATTATTGCCAAATCAACTAGCCGCAATATCTAGCGTTTCAGATTGCTGAAGAAAAAGGTCTAACTTATTCTTTTTCATGATTTGCAGCAGTGTACATGTACAACATGCCTGTCGTGTGTCATTGTTAGTATTCGTTCTCTCTTACCTTTGAACTTGGATGTGACTTGGAATATGCTCCCCTGATCCGACTGTTCTCTATCATTGTATATTTATTCTCGCACTTGGAAGCTTGTGGTGGACGCGTGCCCCCGACTACTCGGATGTTCCTTCAAGGCTAGGGACCTGAATGGGTGTACGCAACGCAAAGATCAAGTGAGGCTGCTCTATGAGGACGCGCGGATAATGACACTCCAGTTCGATAATCTGGTCCGTTCAGTGGCCGCGACGATTTCCGAGTCGATTCGGTGTGATAAGGCTTGTCCAAGGTTCGTCACCTTGCTCATCTCTGTTTTGGCGACGTAGGTACAGAAATAACGTGACATGGTTCAAGTATCTTCACCATAGAAAGGCTCTTGAGTCATGCTTCTCGACTACACAGAAGTGACCATCCTTCCAACGTCCAACCATGTTGAAGCGTTTCTCCTGGACCGACTTGCCCCTCATGATATGTTCAATGCATTCAGTTATAATGAGTTGACCACTAGATCCGTCGCGGGTGGCGAGAGCATCGCAGAGAGCTTCTACATCGACAGGACACTCATCGTCCTTTTTTGACCTCTTCCAAAAGTAAAGGCCATGGAGCTCCAACTCCTCCAAAGCTGGTGCAAGCATCCGATCTGAACTTGGACTAGTGTATCCACCTTGATCCTCTGCGCCTTCAGAAGTGGTGAGATCTGTGAGGGAGAGCACGGGCGCAAGATCTGGCAGCTCGCCAGAGCTCAGCTTGAGATACCGTAGATCCTCAAGATGTCCCAACGCGCTACTCCAGATGGCAGACAAGACGGGGGGAGTGATGACGTGAACACTCTGAACGTCCATTAGGGGCACCAAGGAAGCGATGTCGCCCAGGATGCCATCCAAACCGCGTCTCGTACGGGGGCCGAACAAACAAACTCTGATTTTGAGACGAGTGTTGCAACAACCCCAGTCCTGTTGTGACATGAGGTCGAACGAATCGCAATCACGTTCCAATGGGCTGAACGTGAGTGTCTCACTGTAGCCTCTCAGGTCGATGACCATCGAACGAAATGTTGGATTTGACAGTGCCTGGGATGTCGATATGCTGAATCGTTGTGCAAGAACCGAAAAGAATGAGGCATAATCATGAAGGAATACATCATCTTCAAAACCGCAGTCTAGCCTGACTTCAGTTTTCATTGGGATGTTTACGCAAGCTAGTAGTGTGATCACCGTCGAAACTGGAGCATCGATCAAAAGGCGAGAAAGGTGGGGTAAATCGATTTTCTGGAAAGTATGGAACACCGCGCTAGAGAGGAAACCAGCGGCGCTAGCAACGGCATGATTGAGATAGAGGTGCCTCAAGTCCTGCATGGAGCTCAGCGTAGCCAAGAACTCTACCGTGTTCTGCTGAAACAGAGAAGGAACACGGCGGAGATTGAGAGTTGTCAAACGATTCAGCTTGAATGTATACCATGGCACTGGACAACATGAAAGCTCGAGGGTACGGAGGGCTGGTGTGTCTCCGTCGAAGAGTGCTGAGAACTCCGGAGAGGGCTCATTCGCGAACGAGAGCGAGATCTTTAGTTTTTGCAGGCGAGGAGCAGACGAGGAAAGAAAGTGATCTTCAAGTTTGAAACACATGTGCGGAAGGTTCAGGTGGAGCTCTTGGATACGTTCCATGTGGTTCATTGCTCGTCTCACAAAGCACGACCCTTGATACTCTGCGCCTCTCTGATTCAGATGTACTTCAGCGTGTAGCTTTAATGATGCTTGCTTCGACCTGGCCAATAACTCCTCTGTCCAGCGCAGCGACGTGATAAAAAGGTAGCTCCAAAGAGTTGCACAATTCAGAGCCACGTTGCGCCAATGGCGGCAAACGTACGAGACGTTGACCCAACTCGGCGCAGTTTCAGTGGGACAACCATTGTGGGTGCTATGATAATCGCGAGCGGAGCAGATGAATATGGCTGCCAGAGTCTCGGTTGGGAGGCGAGAAATAAGCGAAAAGGAATTTCTTTGGGTTTTCAGGTCGCATAATGGGCGTGTTTGTTTAGCGATCTCTTCATCGAGACAGGCTTGGGCTGTGAGTGCCATTTCAGGTATTGGCATAGACGAAGCTTTAACTAGAGTCGGCGCTGCTGCTGAAGCTCACTGGTGAGAAATCGAATGTGACAACAATGGAGACTTGCCAGGGACAGACGGGTCTCTGCATTCGAGCAGTACGGGCTCGAGGGAAAAGAGAGCGGAGTGCGGGGAAGAGTAGAGTACGTGGGGAGAATGCACGGTGGTACGAGATAGTGATAATTCATTGAGCATGTCACACTCCGAGTCACAATGAAGCTCAATTTGAGTGATCGCCGAACAGCGAGTTCAGTCCGGCCTGCTGCGGCGAGAGGACAATGACATGCCATTGCTAAAAGTGGCAGCCGTCGCATGCTAAAAAACGAGTGAATCTAGGACTATCAGTAGGAACAGAACGCGACTACTTGGGATGCGACGGAACCGAAGCTGAGGGAATGGGTGTACGCAAAGGCCCAAGGATTTACTGAGGCCGCTCTACGAGGACGCGCGGATAATGACACTTCCGGGCCAGTTCGATTGGTCGGGGGATATGATATCCAGCTTGGTTTCACCCGATTGCTCAAGTACGGTGTACATTCACGTACAAGTCCGTGTGTCATAGTTAGCAGTGACTACATGTCTTGGAACTTGCATCAAGTACTGATTCGACTCGTATTGTTCTGTTGCATTCCGTTGCGCTGAACTGACCACCACGGTTGGATTTCGCCGTGTCTTATCGATGATCCGCAAGCTATATATGGTTGGTCACTTTCAAAATTAAAACGGTTGAATGCCTCCTTGATCTGACTCACCGGATGCTATGTAGGAGCAACCACTCTCCACCTCCCGACCCATATCACGTCTAGCTGGTGATGATTGCCCCTTAGCTATACCACACCTAGTCATGACGAGTTGGACTGGGAATTCTTTGCGGCTGCGGAGAGCGTCATGGGCGTTTGCAGATCAGCAGTGGGTCGGTTTTTCTGCGGCGCTGGCGAAATCGTATACATATCATTCAACTCCCACCTCCAATGAAGGTTGCAAGCACGCAAGCTAGACTTTGGTAGGTATGATCCAAATAGCTTCCTCCAAAAGGTCGACGAGAGCGACGGTTCGGTTTGTCAAAGGTGTGGAGAAAAGGACGTCGTGAAAGGACGTTACTTGCGTTGTGCGCTTGTGATTGTCACCGCACGGGTCAAACTCGATATGAAGAAAACTATCCATGGCTCATGTTCACCTATGATGGGTTCGGAGGTCGGGCTGGCACGTTCCGGCACACCGGCAGTGAGGGTCGTTTGCCATGTTTGTCCGTCGCCAAGCTGGAAGGCCAACGAACGAATTGGGGGTCAAGAAAGCGCCTGGTTTTCGAACCCGGTGATTCTCTGTTGGAGATTAATTATCGAGGTGGAGATCATGTTCGCTGTTACATTTCAGCACAACTTGTTTTTTCAACGGAATGCTTTCACAAGATAGCAATGCGGGGGCTGTCGAAAGATGAGGTAAATCGATTTTCTGGAAGGTATGGAATACCGCGTTTGAGAGGAAATCTGTAGTGCTAAGAAGAGCATGGGCAATATATGGGTTTGTGAGGTCTTGCATACTACTCAGCGTAGCAAGGAAGTCTGGATTGTGCACAGCACAAGGCGCCGTGATCAATGTCATGGTCGTCAAAAAATCCCTTGGGATGTCCAATTGTGTACAAATGCATCACCCACCTACGAGAGATCCATCGGTTCTTCTCCACCCTCACCTTCCGCCAGCTCGTCCGCCCTCTCTACATGTCCTTCTCCCTGCCCTTCCTCTTCCCCTCGTCGCCTCAAATGTGGGTAACACAACTCCCTTTCCTCCATCACCGCCTCCACGTCATCTTCATTCCAATCGCTCGTCGCGTCCCACTCATTCTCAAACTCGATGTCCAACGCCAGCGTCGCGTTCTCGCTTTCGCTCAACGGAAGGAAGCTGGCGAGAGCATAGGCAGTGTAGCCTGCAGTCCCCGAGCTCGAACCAGGTCCTGAGCCGGCCGCAGGATGGTGGGGTTGCGAATGGTGCGATGGATAGCTATGGGACAGGACCTGAGGCTGCGCTTGAACCCATCGTCGCTCCCGAAGCCGTTTATGTCTTTCACGGTCTTCTTC
>JBBPNA010000502.1:0-18997 GCA_038090555.1 Boletus subcaerulescens | reverse complement strand
TCAGTTACTAGTGAAAGTGTAGTGTCCGGGTTATAGGGGTTAATTGCGGTTATCTGGTGTTCTAGCTATAGGAAAAAGGAGGAAAAATAGGGAAATAATCTGGTGGATAGTAGCGTCTGTTACAGTACCGATCGACAGGTAAAATGCAGCCTATAACCAAGAAAGGTTAATGAAGGTACAAGTCCGGAGTTGCAACTCCGTGCATGTCCAACGAATCTCCTGTACAAGTCCGAGGTTTTCTGGATAGGGGTTAAGGAGTTGATTCCTGGAGATCAACTCCTAAGGGTGGAGATCAACTCCTAAGGTGGAGGTGAACTCCTAAGGGAGTTCGTTGGAGGTTTGACCTGGAGTTGGTCGGAGATGTACAGAGGTGTACAGAGGTGTATGGAGGTGGCCAAGTAGGGGTTGAAATGGGATATGACAGGGGATTTCGCCTTAAGCCTCTTCATGGCCCATACTCCTGCATCAAGCACCTGACCCACCACTGGCACCTTAGGCTGTGTCTTCACTTGAGGAGCTTTCTTTGGCATTTTCTTTTCATCTGTGTTGATAAGCTCAATGGGCTCTTCCACCAGATGATGAACATGTGTAGTGTGAACTGAGAAAGCATTAGAAAAAGAACAGACCTGAAGAACATCTGTTCCACTTACTGGGTGCTGTTCCCTTCCCCTTCTTATCCATCACACCTTTGTCTTCCGTGACCTTCTGCGTCTTCATCCATCCAAGCGACTTTGCACACTTGATCTTCAGCCTCGCACATATGAGACATGTCCAGCCCTCTGGTCCTTGACAGGTCTCGGAATGGCCCATGCACACCTTGCAGGGAACCTTGTGAGTTATGGTGGGCAGATTGCCTGAGACCTTCTTGATGGGTCACGGATCTGCATCTTTCTCATCTTCATCATCATCAAGAATAATGTGACTACACTGCAAACCGGATTAACTATAGTCTACACAAAACAACAAAAGAAGAAAACTTACCTTGGCATATGCCAGTACCTGCATGTATGCATGCATCCTGCCAGATGTTCTTGATCCCTCTCTGGATGTCGTCGATTCCACTGGAGGAGGCGTGGATGCATCCTTACCCACATCATCTTTTGTGTTTGTGTCCTTGCCTGTGTCGTCCTTCTCACTTGAGGGATTATCCAAAATCCTAGATCCATCTTCATCACCAGGATCTCCTCCTTGAGCGGACTTGACCGGTCCCTGTTCGACACATTCCCATTCCTTGTGTCCTTGTCACTCTGCTTCTTGTTGTCTACCCTCAATTTTGGTTGTTCATTTGCTGGCAAATGGTTGGGACTCAGCCATCCCTTCTATGATGTGCAGGTGCATGGCCGGATGGATACCAACTGCACATACCACCAGGAGACATGCATGGAGTTTTGTCTGAAAAGAAAGAGTCAAGTCAGTAAAACAACACATCCGTATAACACTACCACACACCAAGGATTCTTCCCAAACCCCTACCCATGTTTCCTGATCCTCTGCCAACATCTCCTTGTCATCTAGGCAGGTCTTGATCAGCACGTCCACACGCTCGTAAGCCATGTCAAGTTCCTTCTGTGCTAGCACTGTTAGGCTGTCATCCACAAGTGGCTAAGCAAGGATGAGGATATCCAAAATGGATGTCATGATGAAGGGAGTAGGAATTGAAGTGGGAGAAGAGTTGTGGATGGAACTTAACGTGTTTTATTGTGGATGCGTCCTTTGTACACAATTTTGAACTCTGCTCCACCTGGTCACATGATTGGCTGGGGACAGCCAGTATCCAAAGTCCCCCATGGATGTAGAAACCCAAGGTTCCTTGTATTTGTATCCTGCTGTTTGCCCACTTTACAGTCACTAGGCATTCACCCTCAAGTCTCCTGCGATCCATCTACCCATCCATTGAGCTATCCGTCGAGCCATCTGTCCATTTGTTTGTGATCCATATGTACCCGTTTTGTCTGTGACTTCATCTGTATCTGTTCTACTTACTGGATCAACCACTAATGACATGTTCACTCATGTGCTCCCTTCACATGATCTGCCCACTTACCTAAATGATTGATATGATTTGTAGTGACTGCGTTACTGTAGACGGATGTTCCGGACATTTCTGGATGGTCTTGACCAGTCTAGAGGATCCATTGCATACACCTGTCAAATCTTCACCTTCACCATTGATCGGGGAGAGGGAGGTGGGCATATTGTCGACAGCGCAAGGGCAGTTGACATGCCAGAAACATCATTGTGATCTGGGTATGCATACTGTCTGGGCCAGGTGACTCGTCAATCCATTAAAAGTTGCATGCAGTTGGGCAGTTGTATCCTCTGTTTTCGCCCATGGTGAAACCCAGACAAAGAGAGATTGGCACTTTGGATCAGGCTGCACACGAAGGTGAGTGACATAACAATCAAAATAAATAAAGTTAATTTATACATTTTTCTCTTAAATGATCCAAAGATTGTGAGCCTCTGCATCATACAGATAAAATCGTAATGGATGATAGTTGTCCCATCTGTTGTGAAACAGCAACACCACAATCAGAGTCCCCAGATATAAGAAGGGTTGGTACATACATTGCCCTTGTTGGGCAATGGTCATGCTGTTTTCTCTGTTCATATCTTTATGGAATTCAGTATCTGCCACCATCAGTCGGGTCATGCATGATAGGGCTCAAAGGTGTACAGTTGAGTGACAATTGAAAGGATGCTACATCACCAGTGTGGCACCACTCGCACTCTTGAAAAACATTGGGCTATGTTGCCTGGAATTTAATTATATGAGAGGGTCGAATAAGTCACATGGGAAATAATATCTACCTTGCAAAGCCAGAGACAGTGGCCAAGCATAAGTAAGTGTGTATACATCCTTTGATGCTGCTAAGTAATGAATTGAGATGGCTGACAAGTTGGAGAATATGTGCTGGGTGAAGGGGAAAGGAGGCTGTGACTAGCCTCCATTCATCACACCATGATATAGCAGGATCACGTGGCTCACTGCCAACCCTCTCACATATGACACATCCCTATCAACAGTCATGGTGGAAGTTTTAGGAACTTCAGAAGTTTTCAGTACCCTTGAAGTTTTACTACACTGCATCTACTTCCAGCTATTTGATATAAAGTCTAAGGGTATGCCCTGGACTATAAATACTATTATACTAGACCCAAAATACATCTTCTTTTTAGCTACTTTTCCTTTCATCTTCATAGAAGGTTCTATTGGTCATTGTTATACATCATCCAAAGCCTTCCATTTGTATCTGTGTCCATGACCACATTCATTTATATTTGTTGTTCTATTACCGTTCAGATCATCTTTGGATCATTCCACACTGTGTTGGATGTCTTTGGTTACACCTTCTATCTTACACAACTTCCTAGAACCCCTAGAATGAGTCATACTCGCACCCACCTTCTTATCAGCTTGTCCCTTTGGGATAGCACCTCTGTTACATGTTTTACAGTAATATGACTTGCCAAGCACTCCATTGCAAGAGTACTACTAGTGATACAAGAACCAAAGTCTGAGAACTGGACACCTTCAATGGGTCAGACCTGAAGAAACTCCATTCTTTCATAGTGCAATGCGAAATCAACTTCCAAGCCAATGAGAAGGCTTTCTGGAAGGACCGAAGCTGAGTAACCTTTGCACAGTCATATCTCAAAGGAATGGCCCTCGACTACTTCGAGCCAGACTTGCTTGGAGATACCACTCTGTCCTATCATCCTCTCCGGATGATAGATTGGTAAGCCTTCCTATATGAACTACAGTCCAACTTTGGCGTGCATGATCCTGTCACTGAAGCAGAAGCTCAACTCAAGCAACTGTGTATGAAGGATACCCAGTGAATCTCCAAATACATCGTTGAGTGGAACCGCCTTGCGAACCAAGTCCGAGAATGGGGACCCAGTGCTCTCTGCCAGAGTTTCTACATCGGGCTTCCAGATTGCATCAAGGACAAAATCACTCATCACAGCAAACCTGATAACATCCACAACCTT
The DNA here is from genome assembly GCA_038090555.1 of Boletus subcaerulescens. NCBI lineage: Eukaryota > Fungi > Basidiomycota > Agaricomycetes > Boletales > Boletaceae > Boletus > Boletus subcaerulescens. The sequence continues at coordinate 15,001 of JBBPNA010000502.1, read as the reverse complement.
TGTACCCTCTCTCAGCAAATCAATCAGAGGTACTGAGAGTGCAAGGAAGAAATTCGCATGCTCCGAAAGCCCCTGTTTCAACCACCTCCAATCATCAAGTTGTTGAGCTCCACTCCAACTAACTCCTCCATGCACAAGGACGATAAATCCAAAGGCTCCTCTCCATCTTCCAACTCTGGCTCTTCCAGGGGAGGAAACAACAAGAAGGGTAACAGCAACCCTTCCAAATCTGACATGATTGCCATGAAATTAGGCAAAGATGGAAAACTCCTTCCAGAGGAATGTCAACACTGGATGAATCTCAATCTGTGTCTCTTCTGTGGCAAGAGTGGACACTCTGTCAAGGACTGTCCAAAGTCCACCTTCAGAGCATTGAAGGCCCATGCAGCTACCATGACTATGAAAGCTCTGGCATCAACCTCCATCAGCAATCTAGTACCATACTGTACAGATAGGTCAGGTCTGTACAGTACAGTACAGTAAGATACAGTGCTGTACAGTGCTGTAAAGTGGGGACCTATAAGTGACTGATTTGCTGATGTCAGCTTCTTCAGAGGCAAAAAATTAGAGTGTGACTCTTGCATGTCTGCACAGGCTGGGAGTCACATTGATCCAAACTGTGCTATCATGGAACTATGTCTCAATGCATCCACTCTTTCTGATCCAAATTCTCTATGTTCTTTTATCTCAATCCCTGTACATAACCTCTCTAGTGTACCTATTCTTGTTGACTCTGGTTCTACTCATTGTTTTGTAGACACTGCATTTGTCACAAAAAACAACATTACTGCATCCTCCGTTCCTTGGATAAACCTCCATCTCTTTGACAGCTCCTCAACCTCCATCATTACCCTCATGGTAGATCTAACCATCCACTTTGCTTCTGGTGTCTCCACCTCCAATACATTTTATGTAACCTTGTTGGATCCTTCATGCAGCCTTGTTCTTGGACATTACTGGCTCACCTGCTACAATCTGTTGATTGATTCATCAGCAAACCTAATTTTTTTCTGAGTTATCAAAATCAATGACCTTTCTGTGTTGTCTGACATGACTGACAGCAGTGCTTTCAGTGCTTTCAGTCTCTCAGTTTATAAGTAATTCATTTCTATCAGCATCCTCAGGGCTATCAATATATCAACTTGTCACTTAACCAGTGATATCAGTCCCATCAGTTCACCCAGTAAGAGTCTTGCCAGTCTTGTCATCTCATCAGTCAGTCAGTTAACCAGTCAGTCAGTCATATCAATCTATCAGCCGGCCAGATTGTCAGCCAATTCAGCCAATTCAGTCTATCAGGCCATCAGCTGACCAGTTAGTCATTTCTGTCAATCACATCAGTTGGTCAGTTGTTCAGTCAGTCAGCTTTGTCAATGTTATCAGTTTATCAGCTAGGTAGTTGGTTAGTCAACCAGTCCATTCAATATATCATTTTGTCAGCTGGTCAGTAAGTCAGTTCAGTCAGTCAGGTCAATCTATTTGTAACAGACGCTATAACTCGCAACCTTTATTCTCTTGTCTTCGCCTCTTATTGCTTATCACATAGCTAAGTCTTAACAGATAACCATTGCAACTCTTATCTTATCAAGTCACATGATCCCTATCACGTCAGCAGTCACATGTCTAGTCACGTGACCAGTCACATGACCTTATCTCTTATCTCAGCTGTGCAACACATGTTGTACACATGGTATCCTCATGCTCGCCTCATGCTTTTCCCTTTGACTCACTTTCCCTTATCGTCCAATAGCATTAACCCCTCTTATCTAGGCTATGCTTATCTCGCCTCACGGTAACCAGTATCAGAGATACTTACTACTTATAGTCTCTACACAGCATGGTCTGTGCACGGTCTCTCTTAGTATATATAGTCGTACTCTAGTAGTATAGACCTTAGTCTATTTCTCTTGTTGTTTCCCCTAGTCTTCCCTTGAGGCCTACAAGCCTAATAGATCTTCATTGACACACAACAAAGGACTCCAGCAAGCGCTCTAGAACATCTCGTTTAGACTGCGTCGTCTCTCGACCCTAGTGAAGACTTCGGTCGTTACACGGCATGGTGGGTTAAGCTGACAAATTCGCCTGGTACAGTGCAAGTGCTGCCAAAGGCAGACTGCAACATGTTGGCGCGTGAGGTTCGGGTGGTACATGTAGTCATGATGTGGAAGGGATTGTGACAAGAGTCAGTATGAAAATACTGTCAAGTCCAGATCCTCCGGGTTCGAGTCCGGCGAGATCCGAGAGAGATGGTAAAGGGAATGGAGGTGCAGAGGTGCAGAGGTGCAGAGGTGCAGAGGTGCAGAGGTGCAGAGGTACGGAAGTTCGGAGGTGTGGGGTGCAGAGGTACAGAGGTGTAAGGACGTTGGCACAGAACTTATGTGTCGTGCCCTTGTCAGGTCCCATGTCCTTGTATTTAGGGTAGAGAAAGAGGGAAATGAAGTCAGACTCGAGAGGAGGTGACTTAGTTAATTTTCATACTGAAGGTACGACAGAATATTACAGGGGATTTATATACTACTTGAAACCCGGAAGAAGTCCAGACCCGAGACTAATGCATGAAGGTGATGTACATTAGATCGGAATGATGAACAATGGAGCACAGAGCACAGCCGGGATGGGCTGTACCGATCAGGAGGTGAAAATGTAGACTAGAACAGAAAAAGGTTAATGTAGGTACAAGTACGGAGTCGCAACTCCATAGATGTCCGTTACTCCTTGGTCAAGATTCCCCAAAGTACTCCAGAGTTGGACTTGGTAATTTCTGGGTCGTGACAACTGGAGCTATTTGAGGTTATGAGTCAAGTCCAAGTTTGATGGACTGAAGTCCATTCGGACAAGACACGTAAGAGGTGCTGACACAGGTTACTGGCTAGCAGCGATGCCCAGAGTTGTCGGATGGTGGAATGACCAGAGGAGCAGAGTTGTTGAGGACATCGGCACAGGACTTATGTGTCACGCCCTTGCTAGACTCACTGGTCCTCGTATTTCGGAGTTTTGGGTGAAGGTTAGGAAGAGGTGTATATAGACAGAGGGTTGGGTATGATAGACAAGGCTATGAATAGTAAGGCAAGGAGGTCAGACGAGATTAGGATAGTTTCGATGAGATATTCGTACTATTCACTATGACGGAGAATACAGAAGTGTTATATACACTAAAAGTCTGGAGGAGATCTGGGTCCATAAATACTGCACAAGGCGATGTACATAGGAGCAGAATGATGATCAGAGTGGAGCACGGAACACAGCCGGGGCAGGCTGTACCAATTGACAGGTGAAATACAAGCTAGAGCTGAAGGGGGTTGATTAGAGGTACAGAATTCGGAGGTACAAGTCCGAGGTATGTCCGTTGACTTGAGGTCAAAGGTACTCCGAGGTATTCTGGAGTTGGACTTGTCAAATATCTTGGTCTGAGGTCAAATGGTGTTCCACAGTATTCCAGAGTTGGCCAGAGTTGGACTTGGTGGATTTCTGGGTCATGACAGCATTGCACAGACTCTTGTCTGTTGCTACCCTGACCTCCCAGGAGTATTGATTTGAAATCGATTCTACAGAAACTCATATCTGGAACAACCGAGGACATCTGGTAATCCAGGCATCTGCCTCATTTCCAGATAACAATCTGCACTGGTTTCAGTCTTCTATGATTACTTCAGGGAAGATTGCCTCGGTGACCTCGATTGATTCTTTCTCTTTGTGGCACCTTCGGTTTGGACACTGCTCCAAGAACACACTCTGACAGCTTCATCATCACACTTCTGGCTGTCCGGACATCACTGTCCCTTCTGACTTTCCTCCTTGTAAAGGCTGCTCTGAGGGTAAAATGGCAGATCACAGCTTTGGTCTCTCAATCAAGTGTGCTTCTCGTCCTCTTGCTCTCCTTCATACCGACCTCATGGGACCATTTCCTGTGTAGTCACACTCCAGGTCTCATTATGTGTTGACCCTCATTGACAATTATTCTGGCTTCTCTCTCCTTGCTTTCCTTCGGGAAAAGTCTGGTACTTTGACTATGCTTCAGCACCAGTTTGCCTGGCTTGAGGCTCACTCTGACTCTCGGGTTGCCTCTGTACATTCAGATTGAGAGTGGAAATATATGGGTTGAGATGTTCAGTCATTCTTCGCGTCCAGAGGGATTACCCATCAGACTTCTGTTCCTCATACCCCTCAGCAGAATGGACGTGCAGAGAGGTTCAATTGTACCATTATGGAGAAAGCTGAGGCAATGCACCATCATGCTTCCTTACCCAGGCTCTTCTGGCAGGATTCTCTGGAAACTGCTCTTCATGTCTACAATAGACAACCAGTTCATCGTCATGGGTGGAAAACACCTATTGAACTATTCAATGGTACAGTCCCTGATGTTTCATACTTCAGAGTGTTCGGTTGCAGCACCTTTGTCTTCTGTCATATCCCATTCCAACCCCCACTTGGCCACCTCCGTACACCTCTGTACAACTCCAACCAACCCCTATTCACACCTCCATACACCTCCATACATCTCCATACATCTCCGACCAACTCCAGATCAAACTCCCTCAGGAGTTCACCTCCACCATAGGAGTTGATCTCCACCCTTAGGAGTTGATCACCATTCCATTCCCTTAAGAGTTCCCTTAGGAGTTCATCTCCAGGAATCAACTCCTTAACCCCTATCCAGAAAACCTCAGACTTGTACAGGAAATTCGTTGGACATGCACAGAGTTGCAACTCCGGACTTGTTCCTTCATTAACCCCTCTTGGTTATAGTCTGCATTTTACCTGTCAATTGGTACAGCCTGTCCCAGCTGTGTTCTATGCTCCATTGATCATCATTCTCTCCCTATGTACATCGCCTTCGCACAGTAGCTTCAGACCCAGAATTCCTCTGAGTCTCTACCATATATAATCCCCTGTACTTACTCTGTCTGTCACAGTCCATATTTCTCCTGACTGGTCTAGCTCTGGTGGAGGTCCAGAGATGTCGAGGTAAAGGTGTACTGGAGCTATTTGAAGTTACAAGTCAAGTCCAAGTTTGATGAACCGAAGTCCATTCGGACAAGATGCATAGGAGGCACCAACATGGGTTACTGACTAGCAGCGATACCCAGAGTTGTTGGAGGGCGGAATGACCAGAGGAGTGGAGTTGTTGAGAACATCAGCACAGGACTTATGTGTTGCGCCCTTGCTATGTTGCAATAGCTGGTAGCCAGCATTGCTGCATGGGCTACCTAGGAATCTACTCTAGAGTTACTTACCTTGGATGGGTTGGGAGTTCTCAGAGATGATAGTGGTTGCTTATTATATTCAGACTCAGACGAGTCTTATATACGCTTTGTAATGCTTACTTAATATGAGGTCATGTGACTGTAAGTACATGTCCTTTCAACACACCCCCTTGTCTAGTATACAGTAGATACATAGATATTGAAGTGAGGAATATAAAGTAAAAGAAATGTCCACACGGTCTTACAATGGCGAGTTGAATTCCAAACCGAGCTGGGAGTGAAACTCCTTGAACTTGACATGTCCAAGGTTCTTAGTGAACATATCTGCGGAATTGTCAGTCCCTGGGATAAAGAGCAGCTCTACCTGCTTCCATAGCATCACAGCATCATGTACGAAGTGGTAGCAGATCTGAATATGTTTGGAACATTTTTTGGTAACTGGGTTCTGTGCAATGAAGAGCGAACCTTGATTGTCACCACAAACGGGGATGGGGCCAAGGCGATAGCCAAGTTCTTCCATCATTTGATGAATCCAAATAGCCTGGCATGTACAGTCGCTCAAGGCCATGTACTCAGCTTCCGTAGAAGACAGAGCTGTGGTCATTTGTAAGTGTGAATTCCACAAAAACACACCATCCGCGAATTTCAGGTAGAAACCTGTTTGCGAGTGAGATGTGACTTTGTCTTGTCCCCAATCAGAGTCAGTGCAGGCGATGATGCCTTTACCAGTCTGGCCGCTGTATACGAGAGAGTAGTCTCGGGTACCAAGGAGGTACCGGCAGATGTATAGAGCCTTGTTCAGATGCTTTTCTGATGGGTTTGCAGACATGCGGGCGAGTTGTGTAACTGCATATGAAATGTCAGGTCTTGTGCCGATCATAAGATACAGCAATGATCCGATGACCTGCTGGAATCGCGTCCGAAGTTCCGGTTGGACAGGGAGATCATTCTTCTCTGGGTAGTAGCCCTGAGGGAGAGGGGTGTTGGCGATTTTTGCGTTAGTCATGCCACATCGCTCTATGACTTTGTCGTGGTATTCTTGCTGGTCTATCTTAATCGTTTGACCTTCTCGACGTATGTTCATTCTTAGGAATTTGCGTGTTTCTCCTAAGTTGCGACAGTCCCACTTCTTCATGAATGCAGCCTTGACCACAAAAGGTTTGTTGGGACTGCAGAAGATGGTGTCGTCTACGTAGATAATCGCTAGGATGAGCTCTTTGCCTTTGTGATAGATAAATAGGCCAGCATCTGTTTTAGGACACGTGAAGCCCAGTTCCTTCATGGATTTGTCGAGTTCACACCACCAAGCTAGTCCGGCTTGTTTAAGGCCATATAGGGCGTGTAGTAATCTCAAGACCTTCCCTTTGAGATGAGGGGGCATAAAGCCTTCAGGGAAGTCCATGTATAGTTCTTCGTCCAGTTTGCCATATAGATAGGCAGATCAGATGTTGAGACCTGTGATGTATCAGTTCTCTGTTGCTGTGAGGGTGAGCATGCACCACACTGTCTCGAAGCATACAATGGGGGAGAATATTTGATTGAAGTCAATCCCTTCTACTTGGGAGAAGCCTTTGGCGATGAGCCGGGCTTTCTTTCTACTGTCTGATTTTACATCAAAGACCCATCAGTTTTTAATAACCTTCTTGTTTGTGGGTCGATCCACGATTTCATAAACCTTGTAGTCCTTGAGTATTTGTAACTCATCATGGCAGGCTTTACGCCAAAGGGTTTGTTCCTCTTGTGGTAATTTAAGGATGTCGCAGTATGTCCATTTGTGGTAGTTTACATTGGACTGTTCTGTTTCCAGTGGAAAAGCATGGCTGCAGAGGTATGAAACCAATGCGTCTCCCCCTTCCCTGGTGATGTGCTCTATGTCATCTTCCGACAGAGTCAGAGACAGAGGCATTCCTCCAGGGACAACAGGCGAATCCGAAGGTCCAGCTGGTGCTTCTCCAACAAGTCTGTGCCAGTCAGAGATGCATTCGATGTTGTGAAGCTACTTTAGCGGTTCGCAGCACTCCCCATACACATGTCCGGGATGAATGGGGGCACGGTGCTCTGGCCAAGCAGGTGGAGGTGGAGGCAGACGAGGAGGAGGGGGAACTAGAGGTGCTGGTGGAGACAGTGGCGGTATAGGGACCCTAGGAGGTGCTGGTGGAGGTGGAGTAGGTGGCCTGGGACCTGTTACGATCTGGCCCACTGTAGCGACGACGGTTGGTGGGACCAAGAAGTAGAACCTTAGCCAATGGGAGTTTACCGAGTGTTCAGGGAGAACAAGGAATGAGGGCAAGATTCCTCATGGGGTCATGGCACTCGATCAAGAGAGGGAGGTTCATAGTTGTAGGCCTACTAGGTAGATGACGGAGCAGGAATGAGATGGTTTCTAAGACAAGGTGTCTACCCGAAGGTAAGACTAGACTAGGGTACAAGGTACATAGGCAAGGCTTTATATAGGGATCGTGGCTGCACACGGACCAAGACAAGAAAGGTAAGTAGTACAGAGACTGGGAGATACGAGGAAGTCCGAGGGGATCTGGGAAACCAAGATAATGGTACAAGGTCCAAGAACATGAGGCAGAGAAGACGGGGAACCAAGATAATGGTACAAGGTCTGAGGACATGAGGCAAAGAAGAGAAGACACGGGGATCAAAAAGGAAGACAGGGTCAAAGAAGATGAGGAGCCAAAGTAAGGGTACAAGGTCCGAGAACGTGAGGCAAAGAAGAGAAGACTACACATGAGGCAGGGAACCGGAGTAGTGGTACAGGGTCCAGGACAAGGAGATGAGAGAGCGGTGGTTAAGGAAGTCTAAGGACAAGGGGACGGAGGACAAGGGGGTGGAGGACAAGGGGGCGGAGGACAAGGGGATGGAGGACAAGGTTTCCAGAGATGAGGCAGTCAGAGGAAGTCTAGGGTAAAAGAAAAGAGTGGTGCAACCGGGCGTTGCCGAGGTGATTTGTAACAGGGGCCGGGCGACGATGGACAGTAGGAGGAGCAGGTTCTGCATCTGACTCCAAGTCCAATGATACAGAATCAGAATCCAAAGATTCATCATCATGTGAGTGAGAACGCGGCAGGTGGTTAACGGGCTGGTGTGGCTGAGCCTTAGAACACCTTGGGAAGAGGTGCTCATCAAATATGGCGGGAGCTGATGTGTGTAGCACGTTGTTAGGGTGCATGAAGAGGTAGTTTGAATCACTACCAGCAGAAATGCCCAGGTAGATCATCAGTTGTGATTTGGGCTGCAATTTGCCTTTGTGAGTCTTGACTGGTAAGTGGACATATGCACCACAGCCAAAAACCTGAAGATGCGAAAAAGTAGGCTTTTTGCCTGTGAGCATCTCAGATGGTGTTTTCCATTGGAGCAGATGCGAAGGGGTGTGATTATACACATGAAGTGCATGTAGTACTGTGAACTCCCAATAGGAATTGGGCAGGCAAGCCTGCAGTCGCATGGGTTGTGCCTTGTCCATGATAGTACGGATTAGGTGTTCCACATGTCCATTCTGCTGGTGAGCATAAGGGGCGGATTGTTGGATGTGTATGCCATTATCATGCATATACTCAGTAAAGGCTTTGGAGGTGTATTCTCCCCCTGCATCAGAGCACCAGTGTTTTATCACGGTGTTGAACTGAGTATGCACATAGGCGTGGAATTGCTTGGTCGCTTTGAGTGTTTGATCCTTAGTTTTAATTAGGACCAGCAAAGCCATGGAGGTGTAGTCATCATAAAAGACAACCATGTACTTGTACTTGTGGTACAATTCGATTTCAAACGATTTAAGGTCAGAATGAATTAACTCAAAGGGAGCACTTGCGCACTTCTCGCTATGAGGAAAAGTACAGTTTGGTTGTTTACCAAGCTCACAACCAGAGCATATAGGAACAGTGGACGGAATATCGACGTCCAGGAAGTCCTTAATGTGCTTCTTTGCAGCGCAGAACACATCGCGCAAGGGGTGGCCTAATTGGCGGTGGAGGAGTTCATAGTCCACAGAGGCCATTGACAATAAGTCAGCTTGAGGACGAACCATGGGGGCATGCATCCAGTACATTGTGTCGCCATGGGAGTGGAAACCTAGTACCAGTTGCTTAGTGCATTTATCAAATATGTTGATATGACTGGGTGTGGTCTGGAGCATCATGCAGGCATCGGTTAACAAGGTACCCATTGATATGAGCTTTATTGTGCATGATGGCATGTAAATGACCAGCGATAACCGCACAAGTCTACCTTGGAAGCGAATAATTGCTGTACCTTTGCCTTTAATTGGCACATGACCATTAGCCGTCTGAGAGTAGGTAGGTTGCATATAAGCAGCATACTCTATCAGATCATCTAGATCGTTTGTATAGTGGGATGAAGCTCCTGAATCGAGGAGCCACATGTCATGAGGAAGGTGGTTGTCATGTTCGCTTTCCTTTCCTTTACTCTTAGTTGTTTTCTGCTTTTTACAGTGGTCACACATGGAGAAGGGGGGAGCAGTAGTAGCATTGTCACTATCTACTACAGGCATATGTAAATTATATACAATCTGAGGCGATAAAAATCATGCGTCAGTGCCTGTTAGAGATGGACAAAGGAAGAGAGGGACTTGCCACTGGGTGCTGTCGTTGAAGAACTGCGTGATGTAATCATCCACCACCATATCCTCGCCAAGGGTGACGGAATCGTCATCCTCTGAATCGGAGAAAATCTCGACGATCATTGGAGTCTCCATGTGCTCTATAAGAGAGGGCGCAGAGGGGCCGGCGTGGTTGGGGGGGATAGTTCTAGTGCCGAAGGCACCATCCTCATTGAAAGCAGAGTGTTGCCGCGCATGAACACGGCAGCGATGTTTGACGATGGGCTCAAGGGTGCATACCACTTGAGCAGTGGGGGTTTCCCCAATACGGCGAGCGAGGGAGATGGCCTCTTGGACCTGAGGGAAGGCGGGGGGCCCGTAGTGGGCGGCACCAGGAGTGTGTGCAAAAGCGCAGGGGTCCTGAGCGGGCTCAGTGAAGTCAGTGCAGGCCGGGCTGAAGACCACGGGCTCCTGGAGCATGTTCACGAAAGCGAATGAGGCGGAGGATGACTTGGCGGTGGTGGCCGCACGATCCTTGCACTTCTTCTCCCCTTCTTCAGAGTGCTTGCCCTGACGACACTTCTTCCCCTTATCCTTCTTCTCCTCATCCTTTTTATCGGATGAGGTCTCCTGCTGCTTCTTGAAGGAGGGGTCGCCTTGCTGGCGCTTTACGTTTGAGACCTTGTTGGCCTGGGCATGAGGCGGAGGCCGGCAGGTGAGGTAGTGCTGCCAAGCAGCGGTGAGGACTGTCTCCAGTTCCACCATGGTGAAGATCTTGGTCTTGGTGAGGTCAGCATCGATGGCAGCATTAAGCTGCTGATGGAGAGTCTCCGCATACTTGGGGAGCTTGGCGATGGTGATGAGTGCCTTGAGGTTATCAGGCACTTTATGCTGGAGCTGTTCCAGCTGGGCAAAGCTGGCGTTTAGCTTGGAAAAGGCTGGGCCAGGGTGGTGGTTGTTGGGGAAGGTAATCCCAAGCATGATTTTCCACTCAGTGTAGGTGGAGGTGAGGGAGGCGGTTTCATACTTGGCTTTAATGACATCCCAGAGGGGCTTGGCCTCATTATGTGTGGCGAAGTTGCCAGCAATGGAGGCATTGAGACAGAGATGAATAGAGCCGAGGGCTCAGTCATTGTTCTCGTCCCATTTGTCCTGGGCTTCTTCCTCCTCATGGGTGGGAGCCGTTCCGACCTGGGAGGGATGCATCTTCGTCATGGCTTTGTTCCAAATGCCAATGGCACGAAGGTACGCCTCCATGTCCTGTGCCCAATGTTTGTAGTTGGTGCCGCTGAGTTTGGGAAGAGTGGCAAGGGTAGACGACATGATAGTAGGTTCTGAAAGAATAACATGTCAGCATAAACCAATGAAGGGAGCGAGAAAAACATTCACATCGCTGAACAGTCAGAGCTCTCAGAATGTAGGATCATAGCAACCCCCTACATTCAGAGTCTGATGGCTGTTACTCTGAGCATTGCCGCATTGAGAGTGTCCGGCGTTTCTGCTCAGGACGGCCTATGTCCAAGGGGTTTCACCCATGAGCAGATGACAAGCGGTAAACTGCATCGTCAGAGCTGCAGGGCTCATAACCTGTTGCAATAGCTAGTAGCCAGCATTGACGCACAGGCTACTTACGAATTTACTCTAGAGTTACTGATCTTGGAGCAGTTGGGAGTTCTCAGAGATGATAGTGGTTGCTGGTCAAGAGAGATCTTTTATTATTCAGACTCAGACGAGTCTTATATACGCTTTGTAATGCTTACTTAATATGAGGTCACGTGACTGTAAGTACATGTCCTTTCAACATTGGGGAGGTCGTTACTAGGGTAGTCTGGAGGTAAAGAGCTGAAAAGGCAAGTCCAAATGTAGATGATACGACCTAGGGGTTTGGAGGTACTGAGAAAGGAAGGGAAGTTGGTATGTCAAGATTTCTGCTTTGTGAGAGTGTTGTCTTTAATCAATATGATCGGAGGGTATAGAGGACATGAAAGATGGGATCTCGGAGGTTGTTAGACCCCAAGAGTGGAGTGATGTTGAAAATACATTGAGATAAGGAATGTGGGTCTGTTAACAAGAGTAGTATGAATATACTGTTAGAGTCCAATTCTTCCGAATTCAAGTCTGGTGGAGGTCTGAGGATATAGGGGCGAAAACTCCAGAGGTGTGGAATGAAGTCCGGAGGTGTGGAATGAAGTCCAGAGGGTATGGACCAAAGTCCAGTTGGAGATGAGGTATGGGGATTTGGAGATGAGGTATAGGGGATCTGGCATTGGTCATTGACTGACAGCAGCATTCGGAGTTACAGAGGAGGGTTTACCAGGAAATGGAGGGGTTGAGGACATCGGCACAGGACTTATGTGTCATGCCCATGCCAAGCTCACTGTCCTCGTATTTCAGAGTAGAGGAGGGTGGTAACAGAAGCCAAACTCGAAATGAGGTGACTTAGAATCGTTGTCGAGATATTCGTACTGAAGGTACAACAGTGTCACAACCCAGAAATCCACCAAGTCCAACTCCGGCCAACTCTGGAATACCTCAGAACACCATTTGACCTCAGACCAAGATATTTGACAAGTCCAACTCCATTCCAACTCCGGAATACCTCAGAGTACCTTTGATCTCAAATCAACAGATATACCTTGGACTTATACCTCCGAATTCTGTACCTCTAATCAACCCCCTTCAGCTCTAGCTTGTATTTTGCCTGTCAATCAGTACAGCCCCCCCTGGCTGTGTTCCGTGCTCCGCTCTGATCATCATTCCGCTCCTATGTACATTGCCTCGTGCAGTATTTACAGACCCAGATCTCCTCTGGACTTTGAGTGTATATAACACTTCTGTATTCTCCGTCATAGTAATAGTATGAATATCTTGTTGAAACTATCCTAATCTTGTCTGACCTCCTCGCCTTACTATTCATAGCCTTGTCTATCATACCCAACCCTCCGTCTATATACACCTCTTCATAACCTTCACCTAAAACTCCGAAATATGAGGACCAGTGAGTCTAGCATGCTGAAAGGATATGTACTTACAGTCACGTGACCTTATATTAAGTAAGCATTGCAAAGCGTATATAAGACTCGACTGAGTCTGAATATAATACATCTCTCTTGACCAGCAACTGCTATCATCTCTGAGAACTTCCAACCCATCCAAGGTAAGTAACTCTAGAGTAGATTCCTAGGTAGCTCGTGTGGCAACGCCGGCTACCAGCTATTGCAACAGGTTATGAGCCCCACAGCTCTGATGATGCGGTTTACCGCTTGTCATCTGCTCATGGGTGAAACCCATGGACACAGGCCATTCGGTGTGGAAACGCCGAATGCTCTTTGATGCGGCAACACTCAAGAGCAGCAGCCATCAGACTCTGAATGTAGGGGGTTGCTATGACCCTACATTCTGAGAGCTCTGACTGTTCAGCGATGCGAATGTTTTTCTCGCTCCCTTCACTGGTCTATGCTGACATGTTATTCTTTCAGAACCTACTATCATGTCATCTACCCTTTCCACACTTCCCAAACTCAGTCGCACCAACTACAAACATTGGGCACAGGACATGGAGGCATATCTTTGCGCTATCGGTGTCTGGAACAAAGCCATGACCAAGACACGCCCCACTGCCACCAGAGCGGCCCTTACCCCTGCTGAGGAAGAAGCCCAGGACAAGTGGGACGAAAATGATGACCGAGCCCTCAGCTCTATTCGTCTCCATCTCAACGCCTCTATCGCAGGCAACTTCGCCACGTACCACAAGTCCAAGCCACTCTGGGATGCCATCAAGGCCAAGTACGAGACCGCCTCCCTTGCTTCTGCCTACACCGAGTGGAAGATCATGCTCGGGACACCTTCCCCGACAACAACCACCCTGGCCCAGCTGTTTCCAAGCTGAACGCCAGCTTCGCCCAGCTGGAACAGCTGCAGCATAAAGTGCCTGATAACCTCAAGGCACTCATCACTGTCGCCAAGCTCCCCAAGTATGCGGAGACCCTCCACCAGCAGCTCAACGCTGCCATTGATGCCAACCCCACCAAGACCAAGGTCTTAACCATGGTCGAATTGGAGACCGTCCTCACCGCTGCTTGGCAGCACTACCTCACCCGCCGGCCTCCACCTTGTGCCCAGGCCAACAAGGTTTCGAACGCAAAGCGCCAGCAAGGCGACCCCTCCTTCAAGAAGCAGCAGGAGACCTCCTCCAATAAAAAGGATGAGGATAAGAAGGACAAAGGGAAGAAGCGTCGTCAGGGCAAACACTCTGAAGAAGGGGAGAAGAAGCACAAGGATCGCGCGGCCACCACCGCCAAATCATCCTCTGCCTTGTTCGCTTTTGCGAACTCCCTCCAGAAGCCAGTAGTACTAAGCCCAGCCTCCACCGACTTCACTGAGCTCACTCAGGACCCCCATGCTCTTGCACACACTCCCAGCACTGCCTACTATGGTCCCCCCGCCTTCCCTCAAACCCAAGAGGCCATCTCCCTCCCTCGCTGAATTGGGGAGACCCCCACCACTCAGGTTGTTCGCACCCTCGAGCCCATTGTGAAGCACTGCTGCCATGTTCATGCACGGCAGCATTCTGCCTTCAATGAGGATGGTGCCTTCAGCACTAGAACCATTTCCCCCAACCACGCCGGCCCCTCCATGCCTTCCATGGAGACTCCAAGAATCGTCGAGATATTCTCTGATTCAGAGGATGATGACTCCATCAGCCTGGGCAAGGATATGGTGGTGAATGACTATATCGTGCAGTTCTTCAACGACAGCACACAGTGGCAAGTCCCTCTCTTCCTTTGTCCGTCTCTAGCAGGCACTGACACGCAGTTTTTATCGCCTCAGATAGTATATAATTTGTACACGCCTGTAGTAGATAGTGACAATGCAACTACTGCTCCTCCCTTCTCAATGTGTGACCGCTGTAAAAAGCAGAAAATAACTAAGAGTAAAGGAAAGGAAAGAGAACATGACGACCACCTTCCTCATGACATGTGGCTCCTAGACTCAGGAGCTTCATATCACTACACCAACAATCTAGACGATCTGATTGAGTGTTCTGTGTTTATGCAACCTACCTACTCTCAGACAGCTAACAGTTGTGTGCCAATTAAAGGCAAAGGTACAGCGATTATTCGCTTCCAAGGTAGACTTGTGCGGTTATCGCTGGTCATTTACATGCCATCATGCACAATAAAGCTCATATCAATGGGTACCTTGTTAACCGATGCCTGCATGATGCTCCAGA